>RJVU01019258.1:8285903-8321109 GCA_003731715.1 Anabarilius grahami | reverse complement strand
AAAAAAAAAAAAAAAAAAAAAAAACCCTTGCAGTGACAAATTGTGTTTCGCAATGTTTGCCGCTTCTGTATTTGTAATTATTTTTTTCACGTTTCTATTGTACACTGGAAAATAAGCATTTCATAGGTTTTAAAAGCGGTTGTTGGCAAAAACATTCATTATGCAAAAGAGTCAGAATTTACTGGGTTGACCCTTCATAATTTATTAACTTTGCTCTGGCATGCTGGATAACAGCTTCTGGGCCAAATCCTGATTGATGGAAATCTGTTCTTCTGCTTGTCCACTCGCCTTTTGAGGATTGACCAGGGGTTCTCTATGGGATTAAGATCCAGGAAGTTGCCTAGCCACAGATTAAAAAATAAAAATAAATAAAAATAATTCAATGTAAAAATCTCAATGCTGGAAAACACAGAGATCATAACCAAATTGCTCTTGAATAGTTGGGAGAACACTCCCTTGGATGAAAAGCAGCCCCAAACATGGATGGTCTCAGGATGGTTGACTGTTGGCATGACACAGGACTCATGTTCGGAATGAACGCAGCGCCAGTTTAGTTTTTTTTCTGTAAGTAGAATAGGGAACGCGTAGGAAATACAGCGTAAGCTTTTTGAAGAATACGGAAAGCGGAAGCACGATCATCTTTGTATTTTTTTTTTTTTTTTAAATGACTGATCGTTTCACTAGATAAGACCCTTATTCCTCGTCTAGTATTGTTTAAAGCTGCACTGAAACTGTAATTTTGACCTTCAACCGTTTGGAGGCCATTGAAGTCCACTAAGGGTTTTGATGAAAACATTCCAGGATTATTCTCCTTATAATTTCTTTTCGACTGAAGAAAGACGAACATCTTGGATGACATGGGGGTGAGTAAATTATCAGGAAATTTTTATTTGAAAGTGGACTAATCCTTTAAGCAAGTTCTGCACTGGTGGTGACACGATTCCACAGCAGATTCTCAGGAGAAAGTCCTGGCGCTTCCTCCCCTGAAGCCTTCTTCACTTCAGTTGAACCCCTCTTCTTGTAGTTGTTGATATGATCAATGGTTTGTTCAAACACAATATTCTTTGCAGCAATTTCCTTGCAAGTGAGGCCATTATGATGCAAAAGTGATGATGGCTGTATGCATTTCTTAGGAGATAACCATTGCTAACCCAAGAACAATGATTGGAAGCACTTCTTCCATTCTTTTATAGCAATTGGTCTGCTCTTATCCAGTCAGAATGATAGTGATCAGCTACCTGTTCACACTTTTCCCATGTGATGATGATGATGATGATGATGATGATGATGATGTGAAAAGGTGATAGCTGGTCATTTTTTTTGCCAGGGCACTCTGAATAATAATCTAGAAACAATGAGCATTTCTACAACTGAATCAGCAAACTTTGCAAAACAAAATTTGTCACTGACAATATTTTTGGCCACGGCTGTACATTGTAATATATACCTGTCATTATGAGGACTTTCCAAAGACATATTGGAAGGGGTGTCCAAACCTGCTCCTGCAGGGCCACTGTCCTGGGCAGTGTTTCCCAAAAGCACCATAAAAAAAAAATGAGCCTGCACTGAGCTTGCCTGGGTTCATTATGAAATGCACGAAATATTAAAAAAAAGTTATTTTTTTATTAAATATAAAAGTGCAGAAAGAAGTTTATTTAGCGATTTGAATTATGAGGAAATCGGCATGTCCTTAATGTTATACACACCACAAAAATCAGACTTTGGGTCCTCATAATGTAGGTCAAACCAGAAAACACACACACACACACACACACACACTAGGTCAAACCAGAACACATACCTCTGAATCTGAATGATCCTTAAAGTGAAAGATGTCTTCGCCTGGGGTTCCTTTGACTCTTCACTCACCAAAGAAAGAAAAGAATAAAACCACTGTTCTCTATCAGAGAGTGCACTTATCTAGCAATAAACAGGCTTACTTTGATCTTGAATATCTGCTTGGTCCACTCAAATGAAGGGAAAGCTGAAAAATAACTGGCAGTTGGTGAAACTGGGTTCCCATACAACCTTTCACATATGCAACTTCCTTAATTTTGCTGTCTGGATTATCTAGTTACCTGATGGATGCCTTTAGTTTCTCCAGCAGGTAGACTAGGGAAGAAAAATACTTTTATGAGAGAAACTTACTCTGAAATCAGATACTACTTTGTCTAATGAAATGCAGAAATCAAGATGCATTCTGCTCTCTCAATGTAAACACTGGGCTTTACATAAATTTCCACAGTTAGGCAAACATGCCTTGAAAATTTCTGCAGCTTCACTGTTTGTTCATGTTGGGGTCCTGTACAGGATGAAATTTCATACTTATTAATTTGGAACAATGTAAATTAACTTCAACACTGCAATATCTGTTGAGAGTGTAAGATGCGTTGTGCCTTCTTTCATGGTCGCGGCATCCCCTGATTGCAGAGTGTCCTAAAAATAAACAAATAAATAAACATATATAACAACTGCCTGGTATACATGTGAAGCATTAATTATATTTACACATTTGAATATGCCAATACCTTTGAGGCTGAGGCAGACAGTGGTTTCCCTGCAAAGACTTTCTTCAGGGCTGTTTGGATGTTGTGCTCTGAACTAAAAATGATTTTGACCATTTTGCCAGTGATCTCTCCGTGAGAGATTGGGGTACTCATGTGAACAGACAATATCTTCTGATCATCACGCTCTAAAGCAGTAAGAGAGAAATTCATTTGAAGATATAAGATTAATGATCTGAGCAAATATTAGGGTGTTTCATGTTTGTTTAGTTTTAATACTATAATAGGGAAAGCCATGATAAAAATTTTATGAATTTAAGAAAAGCTAGTGATTGGAGCCATTTGTTATTAAACCCACCTTGAAGATCATAAATGCTGACAACATCTTTAGGCAGGTGAATCAGCTCCCACAGTGTGTTCTACCATAAATGGAAGCTCAGTTTAATTAAAATAGTGTTTTATTAAAAAACCTTTATGAACTTAAGCATATTTTGGACACCTTTGGGTCATTTACAAAGAAACTAATGGTGAATGTTCCAATGTTGAAATCCACCCAAAATTCCTTTAGAAACTCATCTTCAGGCTTGAAGAGCTTAAAAAAAGAAAAAAAGAAAAAAGGATCAAACACTGGGTAATGCAAGAAAATGCAAAATAAATGTAACTAGAAAAAAAATTAAAAAAAATCTTGTAGACAAACAATTCATGCTTACCTCAACTGAATCAAGAAATGCCTGAATACAAGGGAATGAGAAGACTCTATAAGACAGAATAACAGGATCATGAAACATGTCAAAACTTTACAGATACAGTTTAAAGCCAGTATAATAATAACAAAATCACAAACTCTCAAATGTACCTTCTTGAGTTCCCAAAATAACAATTGAGTTCATTCAGAAATGTTCTACAGTCCTTTAAATAAAAGAAAAATAGAATAACTTCAATACATGCAACATATTGTGCCTATAGTGATTCTAGTTTGAGCAGTAAAAAAAAATAAGTGCCTAAACATACAGTTTCAAAATCTTTGTCACGAATTGAAGTAAATGCTGAAGCAAAGCTTCTGAAACTAAACCATTTGCCAGCAAAGTCTTCTCTTAGTTTCTTCGGTGTCATCCTGCAGAGTGCTTCAGAGATGGCCACCTGCATTTCATAATCTGGTGACAACATTAGATATTACAATGTGAACATTGTGCCATTGCTTAAATTCCATAAAATTGAAAATTACAAAATTGATGACTTACCACCAATGTCTGTCAGCGCTTTTGCCAAGTCTTCTCTGTAAACAATGACAAGGCAAAAGTGTTAGCCAAAAAAAAAAAAAAAACTTTTCTTAATGGAAACTCTAGTCTATTTGTGCTGTTGTAGTGTAAAGCAATCTGTTGTCCACTAGAGCGCAGCCTTTCAACATGCACATACTGTATGAGTTACATGAGTGCTCCAACGTCACTGCGGAGTACCCCATCGTTTTTTTCTACTAGGATGTGCATTGTGCGTTTTGCATTTAACGTGTATTACAAAATTGCAGTCGTTATTTTACATTTATGCTACGTAGAGCTTAGAACGATAACTAGAATTATTTGTATTTTAGTGAACCAGTCACGAGTGCTGTCAACTTGCTTGTGATTGGATTGGAGCGTGGCTCATTTGAAGTTTAAAGCTGCTGTAGGTAACTTTTGTAAAAATGTTTTTTTTTTACATATTTGTTAAACCTGTCATTATGTCCTGACAGTAGAATATGAGACAGATAATCTGTGAAAAAAAAAAAATCAAGCTCCTCTGGCTCCTCCCAGCGGTCCTATTGCCATTTGCAGAAATACACCACTCCCGGTAAGAAACAACCAATCAGAGCCAGGAGGAGTGTCTTAGCAGTGTCAATCAAGCTGTGCGCGCTGATCACACACCTCTCATGCACGGCGCATACAGGCGTTCAAATTCAAGATTACCGGTGTGCCGCAGCTTTTCTTATGGCGGACAAACAATCCAAACTGCCAATTCCTCGAGTGGCACCTGCTCATAAAATAGAGACGGGTAAACGGAAAAAGACAGATGACGATGATAAAAAAGCCAAAAAGAAAGAATTAGATAGAGCCCGAAATAAAACGAGGGTAAATATCGGAGCGGCTTTTCCGAGGTGGAGGGAGCTACGTGTCCTGAAAGAATTAAAAACTCAATTAAAAAGAGTTAGCCACATTTCTGCTTGACAAGTAAGTATCCCTGCTTGATTTGTTTAATTTTTTAAGAAATACACAAGATAATTTCAAAACAGGCCTGACAAATTATGTATGGCATGGTTTCTTGTAGATTTCAGGGTGGTCCTTTGCATACTGTAATGCGCATTCATGGCAGGCTCCGTTGTGATGGGGGAGGAGCTGTGGAGGGAGGGCTGTAGCGCAGCAGAGAGCAAGGGGGAGTAACCTGTGAGTTGTGCTTGTTCAAATGTACAGGCTAAGTCAACGTTTTCTAAAAACTCCCTACTGCAGCTTTAAGTGAGTGTCTCACAACCATAGGCTACTCTATTTAATGGCAATGCGTGCTGGTTGACGACTTACAAGAGCCCGGCATGATCATCTGACTGGCAGAGTTTCTTCCTTATGTCTTTGGGACTGCTGTCCAACATAGAGTTTATGGTTCTGATAGCCTAAATAAAAATAATGTCAAATTATTTTACAGTATAAATGTTTTAGCCAATCATTATTGCTGCCAACAGTTTAATGAAAATTACCTCCAGACGCAGACAGAAAGGCACTTCATAATCCAAAACAACAGCTCCAAACCGCAGCAGAAATATATCCAGGATCTTATTGCTGCCTTCAAACCATACAGAATTTATTATTATTATTATTACTACTACTATTATTACTACTACTAGCAGCACAACTATACAACAACAAAAAAAATATAAAATATTTGAACGGGTCACCTGCAATGGGGATCTGACACAGACTCTGTAAAAAGACATTTAAAATTAGTGTCTAGCTTGGATGATTTAAAATATATTAAATAAATATATTGTATTAAAATATAATCACGCAGAATTAGAGACAGAAAATGTAGCTATTACCATTGCAACCTCGTAGAAAACTTCTATAAGTTTCATGGCGTCCCTGGGTGGTTTGTGCTGTTCTTTAAGATACTCTGACGCCATCTCAAACCAATTCAACATGTAAAAAAGCGAGCAGATGATAAATTATCATAGGCCACTGACCATGTAGGCTAATTTAGAGGTTTAATGTTAATCGGAATTAAATAAATGAATGCTCATCTTCACAACCAAGCCGTGATGAATAAGTTTCTGGATGCTGTCCTTATCCTTACTGATCAGATGTTCAATAGCTTGTAATATTAAGGAAACATTCTTAAGTTCGTTTTTATGCAGCTCCTGAAGAAGTGTAATATTAGTTTACATCCGTAAGAAAGGTCCACCTTTGCAGTAGAGAATCTTACAAAATAGCAAAAAAGATTTGAAAACTCAGAAAAAGCAAATTCAAAACCTGCCTTGATTACAACTTCGTCCAGTCGATCGGTCAAGGATACGGAAGATTTTTCTTCAATTAGTATCATAATAGCCATGCTAACGTTATTTTGGACAAAGGCATCATGGAATCTACTCGTAAACTGTTCAATTAAGAGAAGAACTGAATGAATGTATGGATTAGCTACTAAAGACAACAACAACAATAGGGTTGATTGGTTGTGCTTCAAATGAAAGTGAAATTAGATGCGCATATAGCGTAGGCTACTACTAATAGGACACAATCAATCATGAATTTATTAGTCTGTGCAGCTCTATATAGATGATATATCTTATTTTTTTTATATAAAAAAACAAAATCAAACCGCTATAAAATAAACCTCCTGAGAAGAACTCACACTCATGATACACAAGCAGGCGAGCTCCTCGGACTGTAGACTGTATCGGGGATGGGCAAACTCGGTTCTGGACGGCCGCTGTCCCTGCAGAGTTTTGCTCCAACCCTTATCAAACACACCTGAACCAGATCGAACCAAATCGCGTGTACAAGTTCATCTGCTGTATTGCATTCCTAACAAGTTTAATTCTTCATTTCATAGATTGACGCTAGTATGTAACTAAATTCATAGTATTGTATATTGTATATCACGTGGATTGTTAATTACGTGCCACTGTTCATATTCACCGTTCAACTTAATGACGCAGCAAAATATAATTACCTTTCACCTACTTTCTATCTGTGAGCGTCATGCGCCACCTAGCGGGCTTACACAGTACTACAATGTTTATTTGCAGTACGTGTTAAATACTTGAAGAATATGATTATATGTGATTGTTCTTGCCTATTATGACGATTTATTGTTATTACTGTCTACTGATTGTTATCTTTGTTAATTCTTTGTTAATTTCAGACCACATCTATACAAATGTCCACAACCTGTGCTTAAATAAGAAATGCCCTGTGGTCTGACTGTGCTGTCAATTGCTGTCAATCCTTAATCACTTATTAAAATTCTGGAATTGAATTCTGCCTCAGGTGTCCTTACTGACACACCAGTGTGAACACAAACCCACCTGGACTAGTGCACATACAGTTCAAAATAATCCTTTCCCACATTTGGTCCTTCGAGCCGGAGCGAGTGTTTACACTGGACCCAAGATGTCAGAACCTCAAGAATATCAAGGTGCACGGCCTAAATGTTCAGTTCGCCAGCCAACATACTTCCAAGATTTGGAAGTTCAGTATCCAGGGAAACCTCAAGTTACAGTACCGTTCACACAGACAGCACAGCAGACACATGGGCGAGAAGATTACCAGCCAGATCAGAATCAGAATCAGAAAGAGCTTTATTGCCAGGTATGTTGTTTACACATACTAGGAATTTGTTTTAGTGACAGAAGCTCCACAGTGCAACAGAGTGACAGCGACAAGACAAGACACATAATAAAAAGAATAAAATAATAATATACAAATTTACAAGATAGACAAAGTGCAAAAAAAACAATATATAATATAGACAATTGTATGTACAGTTATGTGTGCAAATTTGAAATATAAGTAAGTGTTTTAAGTAAATAATGTGTAATAGTGTTGTGTGTTCCATGTTTGTCAAGTGTTCATGAGATGGATTGCCTGAGGGAAGAAACTGTTCCTGTGTCTGGTCGTTCTGGTGCTCAGGGCTCTGTAGCGTCGACCAGATGGCAACAGTTCAAAGAGGGAGTGTGCTGGATGTGAGGGGTCCAGAGTGATCTTCTTTGCCCTTTTTCTCACTCTGGATAAGTACAGTTCTTGGAGAGTGGGGAGGGTTGTGCCAATGATTCGCTCAGCAGACCGGACTACCCTCTGTAGTCTTCTGAGGTCAGATTTGGTAGCTGAGCTGAACCAGACGGTAATTGAAGTGCAGAGGATGGATTCAATGATGGCAGAGTAGAACTGTTTCAGCAGCTCCTGTGGCAGGTTGAACTTCCTCAGCTGGCGAAGGAAGTACAACCTCTGCTGGGCCTTTTTCACAGTGGAGTCAATGTGAATGTCCCACTTCAGGTCCTGTGAGATGGTGGTGCCCAGGAACCTGAATGACTCCACTGCAGTCACAGTGCTGTTCATGATGGTGAGTGGGGGGAGAGCAGGGGGGTTTCTCCTGAAGTCCACGATCATCTCCACTGTCTTGAGCGTGTTGAGCTCCAGGTTGTTAAGACTGCACCAGACAGCCAGCTGTTCAACCTCCAGTCTGTAAGCAGACTCGTCTCCATCCCGGATGAGGCCGATGACTGTGGTGTCGTCCGCAAACTTCAGGAGCTTGACAGAGGGGTCTTTAGAGGTGCAGTCATTGGTGTAGAGGGAAAGGAGCAGTGGGGAGAGGACACAGCCCTGAGGGGCGCCAGTGCTGATGGTGCGGGTGCTGGATGAGAATTTTCCCAGCCTCACTGCTGCCTGTCTGTCAGGAAGCTGGTGATCCACTGACAGACAGAGGTGGGCACGTAGAGCTGAGTTAGTTTGGGCTGGAGGAGTGATGGGATGATGGTGTTAAAAGCAGAGCTGAAGTCCACAAACCGGATCCTCACATAAGTCCCTGGTCTGTCCAGATGCTGGAGAACATAATGCAGTCCCATATTGACTGCATCATCCACAGACCTGTTTGCTCGGTAAGCAAACTGCAGGGGGTCCAGTAAGGGTCCAGTGATGTCCTTCAGATAAGACAGAACCAGTCTTTCATATGACTTCATGGCCACAGACGTTAGAGCCACAGGTCTGTAGTCATTAAGACCAGTAATTTTGGGTTTCTTTGGGACGGGGATGAAGGTTAGAGCGTTTGAAGCACGAGTGGACTTCGCACAGCTCCAGTGATCTGTTGAAGATCTGTGTGAAGATGGGGGCCAGCTGGTCAGCGCAGGTTTTCAGACAGGCTGGTGAAACGCTGTCTGGGCCTGGTGCCTTTCTTCTCTTGTTCTTTCTGAAGACATGGCGCACATCATCTTCACTGAACTGAATTGTAGGTGTGGGGGAGAGGGGGGTTGTTGGAGGTGTTAATGGTGATTTCTCAAACCTGCAATAAAACTCGTTCAGATCGTCTGCCAGGTGTTGATTTGCCACAGAGCTGGGGGATGGTGTCTTGAAATTGGTGATGTCTTTCAGACCTTTCCACACTGAAGCTGTGTCATTAGAAGAGAACTGATTCCGAATTTTATCAGAATAATTCCTCTTTGCCACTCTAATCTCCTTTTCCAGTGTGTATTTGGCCTGTTTGTACAAGACTCTGTCCCCTTTTCTGCAAGCATCTTCTTTGGCCTGACGGAGCTGGCTGAGTTTTGCAGTGAACCAGGGTTTGTCATTGTTGTAAGTTAAATGAGACACCACAGGTGTTTTTCTGCAAGGTTCCAGAGATTACAGCTCTGAAGAGGGAGCCGAAGGAGGAACACCTGATTATTTAGAAGTATCAGGTCCACAAACAGAGCCATGGTACCTCATTAGAGACCAGTGGAGTGCACATGATGACTATACCCATTCCTTACCTCTGGATCTTCACAAGACAGTGCATGACCTTGAAAGAGAGAAAAGAGAGCTTCGTCAATCTCAATTATCAATGAGAGAGGAGATCAGACGACTGACAGAAATCCAACAAGATATGCAAGACATGTTAACGAGGAGCCAGTCAAGTCAGAGGTCATCTCCTGCTCCCAAACAACAGCATGTATCCCCAACACCTCCGGTGCCCTCACCTAGAACTATATACAGGGAGTCAGAAACACCTGTCCCAAAAGTAGTACCCCATGCTCATCCAGTACCAGCACAAGGAAGAATTCCCACTCCAAAGAGTACAAACCCTTATGATACAGACGATGAGGCACATCATGTTCCTCCTCCAGTTCGACGTCATTACAATGACATTCCTGCTATTAGCAAAGCATCAGCCCATGTTCATTCAAGCTCATCTGACCCCTACAGACATTACCTGGGTCGACAGCAGCCAGAAATAGACAGGTCAGCCCCTACCCCCTCCATGCCTACTTCGCACTATTCCATCCAGCCATACGGGTTACCAGCAAACCAACCTGGGTGGCAAATGGAAATGACTAGACAGGAGACAACGTACAGAGGTCCGCAGCCAACTATACCGGACTTTACCCACCGAGACCCAGGAGAATTCGCCCGCCTTAACACTCTGAGGTCTGAGGTATCGCCGGCGATACCACCTCGGTTTTTTTCTTACCAGTGTGAAAGAGACTCAAAATACTCCATCAATGTTGCACATACAATGGAGTTATACACCATTTTAACTGTGGAATATCTTCTTTTATTTGTGTACACTCAGAGTAAAAACAAAATCTTGTGCTTTTTGCAAAATAAAGAAAACTAACATGATGCGTGATTTCTTGTCTCCCTCTGAACGAAGTCCAACCTGATAGTTCTCAGAAAATGAACTGTAACTTAGTGAGTACTAATGACACAAAAATGAGACTTATGTCTAAAAAAACGTTGAAATGTCATGTCGTGTAAGTCAAATCGAAAACAAATATGTGACCCGTCACGGAAACCAGGGACACAAGTCGGCAGCACAACTCTCGAGCAAAATGAGAAAGAAGCGTTTTTTTTCAAAATTGGTGATTTTAGTTTTTTTGCAGAATCTGTTTGTTGAGATCATGAAGAAGCCTCTCCATGTTTGAGATAGCAGTATTGGTATATTTAAAAGCGTACATTTTGAGGTTGAAATCGGCTTGTTTTTCGGAGATTCTAGCACGCAGTAGGGGCGTGTCATTGTCTGTGTGAATTTCCATACTGGGTAACGCGCCGGCGCGTTTTGCAGGATTGTTTTCACATTGCAGCAAAACAGACTTAAAATACTCCGTCATTTTTTGTCATAGAGACATAAGTAATATGTCAATTGAAACTATAGAATGTCTTCTTTTATTTGTGTACACTCAGAGTAAAAACAAAATGTTGTGCTTTTTGTAAAATAAAGAAAACTAACATGATGCGTGATCTCTCGTCTCCCTCTGAACGAAGTCCAATCTGATAGTTCTCAGAAAATGAACTGTAACTTAGTGAATACTAATCACAAAAAAAATACACTTATGTCTAAAGACACGTTGAAATGTCAGGTTTTAAATCGTGTAAGTCAAATCGAAAACAAATATTCACTGTTTATGTAATCTGTATGAAAAGAGAGCCATGTCAGAAGTCCGTGATTCAGCTCATTATCCACTAATGCGGCCACGCCCACGGAGCCAGCGCTATTCAGATGCAAATTCAGTCAATACATGCAGACATCGTCTCTCAATCGTGTATTTATTGTCTTGAAAAGTGTTTTGAATAGCCATATTTAGCGATCTCTGGCCTCAGTTCAGTTAGTTCCTGGATTGCCTATTCTTCTTTAGCAGGCATTTGTGGACTAAAGGTGCACAGAGCGCCCTCCGGCTGCAAGTATGAATTGAAAACACCAGCGCTCATAGTGATGACAATAAATATTGAATAAATATTACTCTGTATAGTAATTGACATAAACATATGAGAATCCATCAATATTTCTCCAAATGTACATGCTTTTAAGCTAAAAGCCTATATGAAATGCCATAGAGGTAACATTGTTCAGACACTTTGCATCACAGAAATACATTATATTTTAAAGTATATAATACCATTATTTTAAATTGTAATAATATTTCACAGTATTGCTGTTTTTTCTGTATGTTTGATATACACCATCACAGAGGGTTTTTTCACAGCCTACCTGACTGAAAGGCCTCATTATTATGCAAGTCATTTCAGGTCATTATTATGTGATTCTTTTGTCTTCTCAGGTGAGAAAATTTCATTTCATGATTATAGTTACCAAAATGATCACGGTTATCACAGAATCCTGTTCAAAAAGTCCTAATGCTACACAATGAAATCAATTCACCAAGTTTTATGTAGAAAACCAGCAAATAACAAATACAATTAGCATCAATATGTACTTTTTCTTTATATAAACATTAAAATAATAACATTAAAAATGATGGCCAGATTTTAAAGGAGTGTCTTGCAACATGTTATCTCTAAATCATTTTTATAAAAGTCAAAAAAGATAAATTACTGACATTTACAATGCACATTATCCTTTATTATTAATAGTATGCAGTCCAGTTTACAGAGGGATGCTTTACAGGGGGTATGGCTTATCTAAATGAGATGTAAATGAGCCCTATTGTCACTCCCAACAGGTGAGAACTGCAGAAACTTTAAAGGCGTTTTTCTCCCTATAGAGCTTTCTTTAGTGCCTACCTTCAAATGGCCACAACTTCTCCAAATATTATCAGATTTCCATGTGAATAACTCAAAATGCCCCAGAACTGACTTGTGTCCCTACTTTCCGTGACTGGTCACATATTCTCTGTTTATTTAATTTGTATGAAAAGAGACACATGTCAGACCTCTGTGATTCAGCTCATTATCCGCTAATGTGGCCATGCCCACAGAGGGAGCGCTATTCAGACGCAAATTCTGAGGCAATACATGTATACATCGCCTCAATCGTGTATTTACTGTCTTCAAAAGTGTTTTGCATAGACATAGTTAGCGATCTCTGAAAGCCTTTGTTGTTAGTTCGGTTAGTTCCTGGATTGTCACATGGCCTATTCTTCTTTAGGAGGCCTTTGTGGACTAAAGGTGCACAGAGCGCCCTCCGGCTGCAAGTATGAATTGAAAACACAGTATCCAGCGCTCATAGTGATGACAATAAATATTGAATAAATATTATTCCTCTGTATAGAAAATTGACATAAACATATGAGAATCCATCAATATTTCTCCAAATGTGCATGCTTTTAATGCTAAAAGGCTATATGAAATGCCATAGAGGTAACATAATTGTTCAGACACTTTGCATCACAGAGATACATTATATTTTAAAGTATATAATAGAATACCATTATTTTAAATTGTAATAATATTTCACAGTATTGCTGTTTTTTCTGTATGTTTGATATACACCATGATGAGCTTGAGACAAGATCACAGAGGGTTTTTTCACAGCCTACCTGACTGAAAGGCCTCATTAATATGCAAGTCATTACAGCTCATTATGTGATTCTTTTGTCTTCTCAGGTGTAAATGATCCATTATTCATGATGATTTACGCCTCCACGCATACTGTGTTTCTTGACAAAAAGTGTCTTACAAAATTTAAATATCTCTATTGTTTTATATGAAGGAGTAGGCAGGATAATTTTTACATAAGTTTGAAGCAAAAACTCTAGTCTACAACCTCCAATACCCAGAAGTCTTGTAAACACATATTTCATGTATATTTTTTTGGCTTTATTTCAGTGACTTAAGTTTTTTTGTTTTTTCAATAACCACACATAAACGTTATTCCTTCAAAAACACAAACATGTACATACATGTTCCTCACATATTATGGTAGCCTAGTTTGTGCTGAATACAGTGTAATGACACTTTTTCCATTAATATGTTTATGAACAACTGAAAAAAGCACAAATGTCAGGGCATGTCAAAACTTCTCCAGGCCCCAAATCAGCCTCAGACTCCAGAGGGTTAAGCTAGCCTTGGGAAATCTGTTGCCAGAGGACGCAACTGAACTCTTTAAGTATCAAGTTCTAGTTGACCATTTGAAGTTAATGGAAGCCCGCCTGATAGCTGATTCATTCTTGAACTCTATTACTCCATATTCAGACACTATGGCAGCACTCACTGAGAGATTTGGGCGACCTCATCAACTTGCTCTAAATAGAATAGCTGCTGTTATGGACTCTCCAGACGTCCAATCTGGAGATACCGCAGGCTTTGAACGCTTTTCTCTCCAAATCCAGGCACTTGTAGGTCTCCTTAAGACACTGGGCACAGAAGGAGAGGTTGAAATACGGTGTGGATCTCACATGGCTCGACTTCTCACCAAACTACCCCCAGAGCTGCGGTCATCTTTCAGAAGACACATGAGTTACGAGCCAGGTATTGTTTACACACTCCTTGACTTTGCTAAGTGGCTCATGTTTGAATCATGGTGTCAAGACCCTGAAAGCATTGGATGAGACAGAGTTTGTAGAGACAGAGCCAGACAGAGAACAGACTTCCGCAGAGATCCCAAGGTGAAATCTCAACCAATCACCATCCTCCATGGTGCAGATCAACCATCATCAACAGAGCTGCCACACCCAGCTAAGAGCACAACTAGAAGCAACGCCTTCTGCCCTTACTGTGACCGCAAAGACCATTACCTGAGCCAGTGTACGTCCTTCCAAGCACTTTCCAAAGACCAAGTGACTGAGTGGATAAAGGCGAATAATAGATGTTGAATGAATTAATGAATGAATGAGGCATTTATATAGCGCTTTCATATGTACTACTGTACACCCAAAGCGCTTTACAATCATATCAGGGGTCTCTCCTCATCCACCACCAGTGTGCAGCATCCACTTGGATGATGCGACGGCAGCCACAGTACAACGGCGCCAGTGCGCTCACCACACACCAGCTGAAGGTGGAGAGGAGAGAGAGTGAAAGAGCCAATTCAATGGATGGGGATTATTAGGAGGCCATGATTGGTATGGGCCTATGGAGGGAATTTGGCCAGGACACCGGGGTTATACCCCTACTCTTTACGAGAAGTGCCATGGGATTTTTAATGACCACAGAGAGTCAGGACCTCGGTTTAACGTCTCATCCGAAGGACGGTGCTTGTTTCAGTACAGTGTCCCCGTCACTATACTGGGGCGTTAGGACCCACACAGACCACAGGGTGAGCACCCCCTGCTGGCCTCACTAACACCTCTTCCAGCAGCTACCTGGTTTTCCCAGGAGGTCTCCCATCCAGGTACTAACCAGGCTCAGCCCTGCTTAGCTTCAGTGGGCAACCAGTCTTGGGCTACAGGGTGATATGGCTGCTGGTTACGCTCCCATCGAGCTGCGCAGTGCAATTTGAAGAAGCCCTGTCGTTTGTGCAACGGAAAGCACTTGCAAATCCTCCATGATGTGAACGATAAGTCAGTGAAGGAAGGTACCTGCCTTGTCAGCTCTACCAACACTCCCCTGTATATGGACAGGCCTGAAGGGTCCAGTCGAGTGCTTCTCAAGGTCATTAGAGTGATCCTGCAACACAAATGGTAAGAGCTTAGACACATATGCCGTGCTCGATGACGATTCCAAACACACAATCCTTCTGTCATCTGCAGCTCAAAGACTAGACCTCACACTACAGTCAGAGGATTTAGCTTTGAGGACCATAAGACAGGATATCACAAAGCTCCATGGAACAGCAGTTTCCTTCAGGATCTCAACACCATCTCAACCTCATAAAAGCTATCACATTGAGAGAGCCTTTACAGCTGAACCCTTGAGCCTGGCAGAACATTCATATCCTGTTGCAGCCCTTCAACAGAAATACAGCCACTTGAGAGGTCTACCACTTCAGCCCATCCATAAAGCCAGCCCGCTGCTGTTGATTGGGGCAGACCATCCTCACCTGATAACCCCAATAGAACCAGTCTGCCTTGGTCCACCAGGGGGCCTTGCAGCCATCAAGACACGTCTTGGCTGGACATTGCAAGGTCCAGCACGAGTCCTTGAAGAGAAATTGAAGCCCCAATAGTGTCTGCACATCACCATTAAACCTTCGATGGTTGAGCTTTTCCAGAATGTAGAAAGACTCTGGCAGGCCGACGTCCTCCCCATTAGGTCAGAGGGACTGGTTACATGCTCAAAACAAGATCAGGAAGCCCTTAAACTTCTACAGACTCAGACCACCAGAGTTCTGGTTGATGGAGTCAACTGATATGCTACCCCACTCCTTCGCAAGAAAGACATGCCTGTTCCCATGCTCCTAAATAGGCAGTGCTGTCCAACTTAAGAAACACAGAGAAGCGTCTGGAGAGGGACCCTATCAAAGCAGCTGCATACAAGGATGAAATAAGGAAGCTAGAAATCTCTGGCTATACACGCAAACTTCCTCCTGGAGAAGTCAACGCTGAGGGTGAGTCATGGTTCATTCCTCACCATATGGTTCAACATAACGGAAAGAACCGTGTGGTTTTTAACTGTCCGTTCCAGTTCAGAGGCCACAGCTTAAATGACTACTTGCTGCCTGGACCTACGCTAGGCCCCTCCTTACTGGGCGTCCTGTTACGTTTCCGTGAGCATACAGTGGCAGTGAGTGGAGATATCCCCATGATGGATAGAACTAAACCTCCTGGATAGAACTAAACCTCCTGATGTCTATGAGTGGCAGGTGTTGCCATTTGGCACCACTTGTAGTCCGTGTTGTGCCATTTACGCCCTTCAACAGCATATCATGGACCATAGCAATTCTGGTGATGATGTCAGAGACACGGTAGAGAGAAACTTCTATGTGGACAACTTCTTGCAGAGCCTACCATCACCCGAAGAAGGGAAACAACTTGTGGATAAACTCCGCCAACTCCTGGCCAGTGGTGGTTTTGATCTTCGTCAGTGGTCAAGTAATGTTCCTAGTGTGGTTGAGCACCTGCCAGCAGATGCACGATCCAACAGCACAGAACTGTGGCTGTCACAAGACCGGACTGACATACAGAAATCCACCCTGGTTTTAAGATGGTACTGCCAATTAGACAACCTTGGATATAAGACCCGCCAATTGACACCTGGACCACGTACCCTTCGTCACATCTACAGGGTTCTCGCAACTCAGTATGACCCCCTTGGTTTCATTTTCCCATTTACCACACAAGCTAAAGTCTTAGTACAAAGGTTGTGGGATAAGCAGAGGGAATGGGATGATCCCAACCTACCGGATGACCTCTTGAAATCCTGGAATGACTGGGAAGAAGAACTCCCTGCTTTGGCCAGCATCACCCTTCCTCGTTGTTTTGTCTCTTTAGACACTGACCAGTCTCAGGTCACCAGACAGATACACATCTTCTGCGATGCATCTGAGCAGGCTTATGGGTCTGTCTCATATCTGCGCACAGAAAATGCCAGAGGTCAAGTCCAGCTTGCCTTCATCATGGCTAGGTCCAGAGTTGCTCCTAAGCAGCGACATACCATCCCTCAATTGGAGTTATGTGCAGCCCTGAATGGTGCTCAGCTAGCCAAACTCCTTGAGACTAAAAAAGGAGTCTCTGGCAATCAGCAGAGTGGTCCTGTGGACAAATTCCACAACAGTACTCTCTTGGATAACATCTGAATCTTACAGATTCAAAGTATTTGTTGGAACAAGGATAGCTGAGATCCAAGACCTAACTGCAAGGTGTACCTGGCGGTACATGGACTCTGATAGGAATCCAGCGGATGACCTTACCCGAGGTAAAACCCTCAAAGACCTGTCATTGACCAACAGATGGAGCCAAGGACCATCATTCCTCATTGAACCTGAGTCATCATGGCCGATCACTCCTACTAAACAACCCCCTGAAGACAGAGCAGAACAACGCAAGGGAATTTTTTGTGGAATTTCAAAAGAAGTTACTGTCCCGAGCATTCCTGATACCTACAGCTCATGGAAGGAGCTAGTAGAGGCAACAGTCCAGAACCTTAAAGGAACAGAACAGCCATCAGCTGCAGATTATCTAACTGCAGAATTGCTAATTCTCCAGAATTTGTTTCCCTGAAGAATGCAGATTACTCAAAGCTGGGAAGCCTGTACAGTCAACCAGTCGGCTACTCACTCTTGCACCAGAATTCGACGAGTCCTGTCAGCTCATCAGAGTTGGTGGCCGTCTGCGTCGGGCGGAAGGACTGGAGTCATCAGCAATCCACCCCATAGTTCTACATCCTCATCATTTCAGCACTAAATTGCTGATCCAGGACTATGATAACAAGCTCTGTCACCCAGGACCAGAGAGAGTTTTTGCGGAAATGAGGAGGATTTTCTGGATATTAAGAGGACGTGAAGCTATCCACAAGCAGCAGCATCAATGCAGAGACTGTCAAAGGTGGAAGAGCAAGCCAGTTATTCCCAAAATGGCAGATCTACCACCCGCCCGTTTGAGACTCCATAAACCACCATTCTACAGCACTGGCATGGACTGTTTCGGGCCATTCCAAATTAAGATCGGCAGACGCAGTGAGAAAAGGTGGGGGATAATCTTTAATGTGTCTCACTACAAGGAGTGTACATCTGGATCTTCTCACTTCAATTGATACAGACTCATTCCTGATGGCCTTAAGGAGGTTTGTAGCTCGACGTGGCACACCATTTGAATTAATCTCAGACCAGGGCACCAATTTCTATGGTGGAGAAAGAGAGGTGCAAGAAGCTTTTTCAGCCCTCAGCCCTCAGCTACAACAACAGCTGGCCAAACAGAAAATATCCTTCCGCTTTAACCCACCAAATGCTCCACACTTTGGCGGGGCTTGGGAAAGAGAGATTCGGTCAGTGAAGAATGCCTTGCGCACCACCATTGGCTCACAAGTAGTGACTGAAGAGTTGCTTCTGACAGTTCTCATTGAAGTGGAAAGCATACTCAACAGCAAACCACTCGGATACACCTCAAGTAACATAGCTGACTTTGATCCTGTTACGCCTAACTACTTTTTAATGGGGCTGCCAGATAGTTCCTTACCACCTGTAGTCTATCCAGCCAGTGAGCTCACGGGGTGGCGGCGGTGGAGGCAAAGTCAGGTACTGGCAGATCAGTTTTGGTTAAGCTTCATCTACAACTATTTACCTACACTACAGTCTCGTTCCAAGTGGCATTCAGATGTGAGTAACATTTCCACTGGAGATGTAGTGATGCTTCTAGACCCACAGGTTCCTCGTGCCTTGTGGCTAGTGGGCAAGGTAATGAAAACCTTTCCTGGTTCAGATGGCCAGATCAGATTTGCTGAGATACAATAATAAGCTCTATACATGCCCTGTTGCTCGTTTGATACCCCTTCCTGCGTTCTCAGAGGAGGATGTACCTGTTAAAGACTCAGCCCCCACAAACTGATTAAGCCTACCAAGGAGCAAATATGCTCAGCATATTTGGGGGCGGCAGTGATAAGGAGTCACAGCCAATAAGCGTGCTTGTTACTGTGTGACGTCAGTCAATGTAAGTGTGCTTTGCTATACTTTAATGGGAGACTCTTTATTTATGTTTGTAAAGTGACTGTGTGATTGTATTTGTATATTACCTCTAGCTTGTTTAGTCACTGAAGTAGCGATATCAAATCGCGTGTACAAGTTCATCTGCTGTATTGCATTCCTAACAAGTTTAATTCTTCATTTCATAGATTTAATTGATGCTTGTATGTAACTAAATTCATAGTAATGTATATTGTATATCGCGTGGATTGTTAATTACGTGCCACTGTTCATATTCACCATTCTACTTAATGACGCAGCAAAATATAATTACCTTTCACCTACTTTCTATCTGTGAGCGTCATGTGCCACCTAGCGGCCTTACACAGTACTACATTGTTTATTTGCAGTACGTGTGAAATACTTGAAGAATATGATTATATGTGATTGTTCTTGCCTATTATGACGATTTATTGTTATTACTGTCTACTGATTGTTATCTTTGTTAATTCTTTGTTAATTTCAGACCACATCTATACAAATGTCTACAACCTGTGCCTAAATAAGAAATGCCCTGTGGTCTGACTGTGCTGTCAACTGCTGTCAATCCTTAATCACTTATTAAATTCTGGAACTGAATCCTGCCTCAGGTGTCCTTACCGACACACCAGTGTTAACTCAAACCCACCTGGACTAGTGCACATACAGTTCAAAATAATCCTTTCCCACAATTTATTTATGACATTATTAATATTTGCTGAAACACTCTATTGACAATGTTTGTTTTATGTTGGGTTTAAGAAGGTCTGAGAGACAATGCATTAAAACAGAGTGCGGGGGCAGTCTTTCCGACTTGTCTAAAGTATGCCTTATGAATATTAAGTAGCACGTTCGCTGCTGGATCTGTGAAAACGTCATATAGCCTACATCACTGTAGTTTTTACATAAAGTTTGCTTAAATAGACCAACTTGTAATTTACTTGTCAGCAAAATTTTAAACGTTAGATATTTAAATATTTTGTGACAACCTGTATGCACAATTTATGTAGGCCTAAGTAAACTTTTGCTAGTATTATGCGACTAATATAAGTAGGCCTAAGTGAAAGTGAAGTGACATGTGGCCAAGTATGGTGACCCATACTCGGAATTTGTGCTCTGCATTTAACCCATCCAAGTGCACACACACAGCAGTGAACACACACACCGTGAACACACACCCGGAGCAGTAGGCAGCCATTGCTGTGGCGCCCGGGGAGCAGTTGGGGGTACGGTGCCTTGCTCAAAGGTCTCACCTCAGTCGTGGTATTGAAGGTGGGGAGAGCGCTGGACATTCACTCGCCTCACCGACAATCCCTGCCAGACCTGAGACTCGAACCCATGACCTTTGGGTTACAAGTCCGACTCTCTATCCATTAGGCCACGACTGCCCTTAAGTAGCCTAGCCTAGCCTGTAAGTATAAAATTGAAATTAGATTTTTTTTTTTTGTGACAGCCAGCGCGGGGCGCTTTAGTGACCACTGCCTGCATTTCTCCGCTTCTGTTAGAAGACTTGCACAAGATTGCCATGAATTTATTTATTTTAAATTTATATTTAATTGAATCATTGTTCTGACTTGACATAAACGAATGAAAAACGCTAAATAATATATACATACACTACCGTTCAAAAGTTTGGGATCGGTACGATTTTTAATGTTTTTAAAAGAAGTTTCGTCTGCTCACCAAGGCTGCATTTATTTAATTAAAAATACAGTAAAAACAGGACTATTTTGAAATATTACTACAATTTAAAATAACTGTTTTCTATTTGAATATATTTTACAAAGTAATTTATTCCTGTGATGGTAAAGTAGAATTTTCAGCATCATTACTCCGGTCTTCAACGTCACACGATTCTTCAGAAATCATTCTAATATGCTGATTTGCTGCTCAAGAAACATTTCTGATTATTATCAATGTTGAAAACAGTTGTGTACTTTTTTTTTCAGGATTCCTTGATTAATAAAAAGTTCAAAAGAACAGCATTTATCTGAAATACAAAGCTTTTGTAACATTATACACTACCGTTCAAAAGTTTGGGGACAGTAAGAATTTTTATTTTAATTTTTTTGAAAAGAAATTATAGAAATTAATACTTTAATTCAACAGGGATGCATTAAATCATTCAAAAGTGACAGTAAAGACATTTATAATGTTACAAAATATTATATTTCAAATAAATTCTGTTCTTTTGAACTTTCTATTCATCAAAGAATCGTACACAATAAATGTTTCTTGAGCAGCAAATATTAGAATGATTTCTGAAGGATCATGTGACACTGAAGACTGGAGTAATGATGCTGAAAATTCAGCTTTGCCAACACAAGAATAAACTATATTTTAAAATATTTTCAAATAGAAAAGTTATTTTAAATTGCAATAATATTTCACAATATTACTGTTTTTACTGTATTTTTAATTAAATAAATGCAGTCTTGGTTAGCAGAAGAAACTTCTTTTAAAAACATTAATAATCGTACCGATCCCAAACTTTTGAACGGTAGTGTGTGTATATATATATATATATATATATATATATATATTTTACCTACAGTGATGTGATTCATGTAGGTCTTATAATAACGAGTCGTAGTTTAGGATTAGTGAATTGTCCAGCTGACCACACCCTTTCAGATAATCATAGGCCAACTGCGCTGTAATATAAAAATATTTATTAGCCGTCATTTGCGTTTTGTATGGGCTATAACGCCGACTTGGCATCAAGTTATATCACAACATGGAATTAAAATCAAATTATGATTAGCATATAATTAAAATGTAAATTGTCAAACAATTACCAATGTTGATTTACTATTTCTCTTCATATGAAAGTGCATAACACACACGCACGCACGCACACACACGCACACACACACACATATAATGGGGAATTTCCATAGACATAATTCTTTTTATACTGTACAAATTGTATATTCTTCATCCCTATTACTAACCCTAACCTAAACACAACTCTCAATGAAAACTTTCTGCATTTCTAAATAAATAAATAAAATATATGATTATGGTTAATAAGCTGATTTCCTCATGGGGACCAAAATGTCCACACAAGGTTTACCAGAACCTGTTTGCATGCTATATGCTTGCAAATTTAAAGTGTGACTAAAATAATCCTCTTTCTGCATGTTTGTTGTGCAAATTACAGAAATGTAACCTTTGCCAACTGTATCGCTCCTTTGCATTTATTTATTTTGCAGACATGACAAAAGAGTGAACAAAACAGCAATAATAAGCATACTATACCTTTGCGCTGTTCTCCATAGAATGACAAAATATAATGCAAGACAGAATGAACAAAGCAATACAAAGAATGAGCAAATAAATGACTAGTTTTTTTTAATAGGCTACAATCACGAATGCATAACGGTTACTTGCTCTTCAGGACTAGCGAGCTGGCAGTGGTGACGGCAAGAGCGCGTAAGTGTTTTGCGTAATATCTGTTCTGGGTCAGTTGCTTCGTTTATTATTTGCTGCTAGGAAGGATTTAATTCGTATCTGTGTTTGTCCTATTTCCTACCTCGACTATAATTATAGCTCGTTTCAATCACGTGTTAATAAGCAGTATATTAAAGGGGCTCTATGTAAGATTTTTACTTGAATAAAGCATAAAAATACCCTAATATGTTTGCAGATATTTAGGAAACATGCAAAGTTCACCTATTTGTTTCTCAGAAAATCAATGCTACAGCCAGATATTCTACTTTGAAAATGTGCGTTACGTGTCGGAATGTCTGTTTTTGTTTTGGTCTGTGTAACACGCCCACTGTCAGTTTATCCAATTGTATTTCGGTAACCCGGGTTGCCAGTTGGCGGCAAACACGGCCTATTTTATTTCAGTCCAGTCCAGTCATGGAAGCTGCTAAACGAAAGGGGTCCGAGTCAGAGAGCGAACATTCCTGTCCTAAAAAACCTCGGCATCCATCCAAAAAACTGTATGATAAACGTTATAACAAAAATCGTATTAATATTGGAGATGCGTTTGGGAGATGGAGACAACTTAAATCAGACAAAGGCTTCAAAACGAATGCTGAGATGGCTAATTTTCTCATTGACAGGTAAGTAATTAGCCAAAGTCAGTCAGCTAGTGTATCCTGGCTACTAGTAGGAACATTTGAAGTAAAATTCAACATTCAGAGATTCAGACAGTACTTGCATTTACACTGTTTCGTGGTACGTGGTTGTTAAGATACCGTGTAGCTATTCGAGAGAGTGGCCGACTAGTGCAGAGGTGCAGACGGGTCATGGCTGTTTTCCACATCGGTAACCTTGACAGAAAAATACGGAAACTACGAATACGAATTTTTATTTAATTTACAAATGCATTTGCAACTAAATAAGTTGATGGTTGTGTTATCATGCTAACGTACATTGCTAGGTTGACTGTTACATATAGCGCTGTTATATTATTTATTTATTTTCTAGCTACGAGGGTCCACGCACCTCAACCCCGTGTAAAAATCTCAAGCATTACTTGATGGCGCCTGCACTGTCTAATATTGACTGTCCATCAAGTGGAACGATTTCAGAACGGTCAGTATCTGATTCGATATTCGTTTTTAAACCAAACTGTGAAGTGTATACTATGAATACATAAGTATGCTACTAAAAGTAAGTTTGATGTTATTGTTATGTTATTTAGATTTTGTATTACAGCATACATGGGCACACAACAAAATGTAATGTCTTTAAATAATATAAAAAGTAAACTTTCTTTGTCTCTATAGAGAAGAGTTGCAATGTTTAGAAGGCATTGAAGAATTGGAGAGCACCATGGATGCCTCTGAAGCTCTAGAGAATAAGTAAATGTGGTTTCTCAGTAAACATGAACTGCAATCTGTGTCTATGCTGAATTTTTGTGATAATTATCCTTTTTCATATAGCCTATCTAGTCTGCAAAATTTGAGTGTTCAAGACAATGAAAATGATATCATTGATGATGACAAGATCAATGACCTCAGGAACAGTGTGTTATAGTAATTGTTTGTTTGTTATTTTTTATATATTAATGTAAAATTACATGTATATATAATTTGATTTCTATAATCTAAATTTGACAGTATTGCTTGGAGAACAGATGATGAGGAAGAAGAAAAAACTGAAGGTGATGACAGTCAAGATGAAGAATATGTTCCTCGTCTTTGTATACGGTATGTTGTATGTTGCTTTTACCAAACCAACAAGTTGCTGGCATAATATGTTTATTATTATTATTATTACATGGTACAAAAGAGTCTAAAGTCACTAACAGTATTTAACTGGCATTTTTTCCTCACAGTGTACACTCTCCATCTTTGACCAAACTGGAACTTCCATTGCCCCATTTGCAACAGAAAAAAATGGAAGCAACATGAATATGAGCCTGAGATGCTTTTTGGCTAAACAAGTGGTTCCCAAACCTGTCCTGAAGGACCCCCAGCACTGCACATTTTTGATGTCTCTCATCTAACACACCTGATTCAACTCAACAGCTCATTAATAGAGACTGCAAGACCTAGGTGTGTCAGATAATGTGCAGTGCTGGAGTCCTGCAGGACAGATTTGGGAACCACTGGGCTGAACCATCATGTTAACTGTTAAATGTGATTAATTATTTATATTTTATGTTCTGACAGGATGGGTGGAGCGCTGCAGGCACCACCATGCATTGACAGTCTGCCAATAATCGGACTGGATGAGACTGTTCATGACATATTTGACACAGAGCCTCCATCCACTGACCCACCTCCATCTACTCAACCATCTTGTTTTCCCTCTCCATCAGAAGTCCTTACTGAGGATGACCTAATAGGAAAACGTGCATCTATCGTCTATGAGGACTGTCTAAATCAGCTAGTAACATTCCTCAGGCTGCCAGTACAAAAGTGCCCATATAGGTGCAATTTCAGTCATGTGGAGTGCCAAAGCCTTCCTCCCTTTGAGGTCTCCATCACATGCAGGGGTACAGCAAGCATCATGGAATGGGTAAGTAATTGTAACCATACTACACTGTAACCATGTTTGAAGCCTATGTCCGTTTATTTACTGTGAACGTGATTTTGTGAGACTTGATTACTCCTTTGTTAAAGCTGTTGGCTCGTTGTATACTGGTATTTTAAAATGTATTTATGTTGATTTTAGATGTATAATTATGATGTTTTTGTCAAAGTGGATGTACTTGATATGCTGTTTACTCTTAGACCTGTCCCAATGGCCATATTGTGTGGAGGTGGAGCTCACAGCCTACAGTAAAATACAGGATGCAAGCGGGGGATTTCATGTTGGCCACTAACATCTTGCTTTCTGGGAGCAACTATTCCAAAGTTGCTTTACTTTTCAAATTTAACATGGGGATGGTGGACAGCAGCACTTTCTACACTATCCAGGACACCTATTGTGTGGACACCATAAAGGAGGTCTGGAATGACAAAAGAGCAGAAATAGTACACCGTCTACAAAACAGAGATGTGGTGATCGTAGGTGAGGTGCAACTTAAATTTGTGGTCTTGTTCTCTAAAAACTCATTAAAGGTATAGTTCACCCAAAAATGAAAATTTGATGTTTATCTGCTTACCCCCAGGGCATCCAAGATGTAGGTGACATTGTTTCTTCAATAGAACACAAATTATGATAAAAAAAACACGCACAGACAAATCTAAATGAAACCCTGCGGCTTGTGACTACAAAGGTCAAAAAACGCGCTCTGATGCCAGAAGTGATGCTCTCGAGAGATCACTTCTGGCATCAGAGTGCATTCAGACCTCGCACACCGGATGCTCAAGGCAGTTGGACATAGTGGTGTATTAGAGGTAAAAAATTATATAAATACTGTTCGGTTTCTTGCACAAACCGATCGTTTCGTGTCTTAGGACATCAGTGTATAGTCACAAGCCGCAGGGTTTCATTTAGATTTGTCTGTGCGTGTTTTTTTTTACTCTTATAGATGGAGTTCCCATTTACACACATTATAAGTCACCTACATCTTGGATGCCCTGGGGGTAAGCAGATAAACATAACATTTTCTTTTTTTGGGTGAACTATCCCTTTAACATGTTGATATTTAAATCAAAGGTTCAGTGAAAACAGATCTTAGTTATTTTCTATGCCAGCAGCAGATGGACGAATGGACAGCCCTGGGCACTGTGCCCAATATTGCACATACACTGCAATGGAAAATGACTCCCGGGAAATTATCTCAATCATCACTATTGACAAAAGAGAAACACAAAGAAATTCAGTCATCATGGAGAAAGAGGCATTCATCCAAACAGTAGACATGCTTCTGACTGAGGTGAAGCTCGTCGAAGTCTGTACAGATGCCCATGTTCAGATCTCTGCTCTTATGAGTAAGTTTGCATCATAATTGTATGTAAAAAATAATTAAATGGATTTTTCACTCAATGTTTCACATGAAAAAGACTCAAAATACATAATTTACATTATACTTTTATGAACCAGACAAGGGGAAGTACAAAGATTTAGGGGTGTTGCACAGCCTGGACATGTGGCACGGGGCCAAAAACTTGGCCAAAAGGATCCACGCTGTAAGTATCACATTCAGTGCAAGGCTTTGGCTTTTTTCCTAAGGAAATTGATTAATCGTGAGTCACAACAGGCAAATCCAAAACCGGAGTTCTTTCCTTTTTTATTTTTTAAAATCTTTTAACAGGCAGCACAGATCAAAGCTCACTCCAGCCTGAACCACTGGTTAAAGGACATCGTTAACCACTTTTGGTGGTGCTGCAAAACGGCCGACTCATACCATAAATTCATTGTAAGTTCTGATATTCTGTCATTGGACTGTTGGCACATTGTCTAATGGTTTCAAAATTAATGGGTGATGTGCAGAACAAATTTATATATTAAAAAAACATTAATAATGTTAAAAATAATTTCAATTGAAAATACTTTTTGTGAATATATATTTTTTATTCCTGTGATCAAAGCTGAATTTTCAACATCATTACTCCAGTCTTCAGTGTCACATGATCCTTCAGTAATCTTTCTAATACGTTGATTTACTGCTCTGTTATGATACAATTTTGTTGGTGCACGATCATTAATAAATGTTAATATTTTTCATGCTGTTTGTGTATTTATCTTTTCCAGGAGCTCTGGCTAGGACTTGCCCACCATGTAGTAAATTAACACAGGTGGGTTCTGGGGAGCTGCCAGCATGAGCACATGGAAAGTGATGGGACAAAGCAGTGGCTTGTGAGGCTCATTGGCTCATGAGACTCTCAAAAGCATTATATGCAACAAGAGGTGGCTTAATGAAGTGCATAAATACCTGAACTTTATGTAATGTGTTTGTTTTTCACCAGTTAGTACACATACTGAAAAAATTAAATTACTAAATCCTTGCCTTTCCCTTTTTGCAGATCTACAGCTGACCTTGAATCTTTCCAAAATCATATACTTATGTATGCTAGCAAACGTTCCTCATTTACTCCACCAGCATTTGAGGCCAGGACCCTGCTTGCAGCCCTTGACTACAACTACCACAAGGACCGACCAGACATGATCAACCCTGATGGAAGCAAACAGTAAGTTTGATTGTTTTAGGGCATATACACATGCTTGTTGAAAACTATAACTGACTGTATGTATATAAATGATAAAATGACAATTAATATTCTGAAATGCTGTCTCTATAAATCATCACTGTGGGGGAACAAATCTATCAAACTTGCAATCTATTGTCAGCAAATAGAACTGCATCTGTTAATTATATGAATGTTTTTTTATTATTTTGTTAGGTACAAGAGAAAGTACCAAAAAAATTCTAGACGATACAGTCTCTACACCGTCAAGGTAAAGAAGACGTATGGACACATCCCTGACCTGCAGGCTCGGATTCTCCGGAAGAGACTGACTAGCAAGGGAATGCCTAGACGAAGGTCCCTTCGCCTTGATGATCCCAGAAGGTTTGGCCTTCTTCCTCTTGTACCGGCACCAACCATAGATGAACTCCGGCAAAGTCAAATCAGGAGAGGTTTTGGTAGGTGGAAAACACCTGTTCTTCTTGTGTTTAGTAGAAAAAAAAAATAAGAAAAAGGATACTGCACAACTTGCATATAAAGATATATCTTTATTACATATCTTTATTAGCTACAAATTTTTCAGTCACTCGACCTTCATCAACAACCAGACAAAGGTTAAGTGACCGAAACATTGTAGTTAATAAAGATATATATTTATATGCAAGCTGTAGTGTGTGGGATGCTTTTGCTTTTTTGATCCTATGCACCATTGTCAGGTGACCCTGGTACTACTTTTGTGTAAAGCACACAGTTGAGGATTTACTGTAAATGTGATATCAGAACATGCAGATAGAAACTGTCCTTTTCTACATCACTCTACTACAGAACTACACAACAAAACAAGATCTATTTTGTTGTTGTTTATTAATTGCAATTTTTCTACTTTGTTCCAGCATTCCAGACAGACTGATGAGCAGCAATGTCCACTGAAGAGCCTAAAAACAGTAGTTATTATTTGCAGTGCATTGCTCTGAAATGTATACTGAAAAATGAAATTTATACTGATGTTTATTAAAATTGTTTTTGATTCTTACTGTTGTTTTTATTATTGCAATCTATTGCCAGCAAATATTTTGCAAGTCATTATGATCACCATTACTGATTTATTAAATACAACTGTATTGTAATATTTTATTTGATTAAATACAACAGTATTATTATCATCAGACAGTCCAACTTTATTAAAACAATTAACATACATAAGATTAAACACAAACTGGAGTAAACTTGTGTATAACAATAATTGTATACTGAGTTTATTATTTATTATTTTTTTGTAAATGTACAAATGAAAATTTCATTTAGTGATGATGGACAAAACCGGTGTACTGGCCCTGAGGATCAGGGTACTTGTCCCTAATCCGCCAGACACAGCAGCTGGGGATGACAAGACGATTCCCCTGACCTAATGCCCCATGTTGCCAGAAGATGTTCTGTCGATAGGCAGCATATCTGAATTCCCGATTGTCATCCCCTGGCTCTCTTGACTCACCGATCACCAACACATCATTCCTGTACTGTCGATGCAGACGCAAATAACCATCTTCAAGACAGTACAGACTAAAGTGTGGCAGCTGGCTTATGCAGTAGTTGGGACCCTGGCCACAGCATTTTCTCTCC
Source organism: Anabarilius grahami (assembly GCA_003731715.1). Lineage (NCBI taxonomy): Eukaryota > Metazoa > Chordata > Actinopteri > Cypriniformes > Xenocyprididae > Anabarilius > Anabarilius grahami. The sequence continues at coordinate 8,291,966 of RJVU01019258.1, read as the reverse complement.
AGGTCTGTTGTCATCTCCCTGCAGTTCCCACATTTACACCAGGGTACAGCACTGGAAGGTGGGACAGGATGCTGGTCCTCGAGAGTAATCAGGGCGTCTCAAACTAGCCCAGGCTCCCTAGAAAAAAGTTGAGTTGACAACTCCCGTAGACTCGTCTCACTCATTTGTTGAATAAATTCCTAGGTAAACAGATCAAAGATGCAACAAAATTAGTATAATATTTTACCTCATAAAATAAAGCATAATTTGTACTTTTCCTTGAACCACCTTTGTGCTTGTGCTCATGATTATTCAATATTGCAAAATATAGACAGTAGTTTTCAATTTTGCCTGTCTGCATGAAGCTGTTATCATTTTGTTTTGTGTTGTATATATTGCATGCATTGTCAAGATCCTTGAAAATGCAAACCTCTGTCTGAACCCTTCTTTCATTTTGGAGAGCCTGTATTCTTTCCTCGTCCACTGCATCTCTGGCACCTTTCTTCCTGCCTCTTCTGCCACCTCTATCACTCTTTGTTGTAACTGTAGTTCTTTCTTATGCTCTTCCTCTCTGGGATCTACCTCCTGGACTATGACCTACACTCACTTCTCCTTCTCCTCTGCTTGCCACTCTTCCTCTACTTTGTCTTCTCCGCCCTCTGGCACTTGACCAGCACTCACTGGCTTCACTTGATGAGGGCACATTGTTATTGGAATCTGTTTCGGCCTGCAGTGAAAAAGAACACAAGGCCACTACTATTCAGACATGAATGTGAAACTATTAATTTTCTTCAGCAAAGTGTTGTCGTCGGGGCAAGGAAAATGGAAAAAAATAGTAACTCCAAAGTGTGGTTTTGCGGAGTAGTGGGTTTAAGTTTTCGGCATAACGGGCTTATGTTCTTTTTGTGTGTTTTATGCTTAAGTCATTGAGGCAGTGTAGTTTGAGAAAATGAACCATTAGATTTAAAAGTAAGAAATAAATTATAGTATTTTACACCTCACAATGAATAAGTCTAAACATTACGGTTTACGACTTGATAACGGTTACAACTAGGCAGCTTATTCTTAATCAATGTATGCAGCCTCCGAAATGAAACGCAAATTCAGAGTTATAAAAATCCATATGAGGTGGTTTATCATTTTAAAAGAATATATTGCAAATGTATACATTAGCTGATCAACAGGTGCGCTCGTTCCTGCTGGTGTCGTCAATCTGGCAACCTACGTGTGCTTCAAGGGGGCCGGGTGAAAAAAACCCGCTCCAATATTTTGAATTTGGATTGCAATACCTAGTTCAACCACTGGGTGTCCATCCTACATAAAGGCCCTTTAATTGTGTGTGCACTGTCGCGGAAGCGTCAGCGGGAGCATTCAGCCTCCTTGTGTGAAGACCGACTCGGGTAAAGACCTGCGACTCTACCTGCGCGACTCCACCGAGCAACGACACCGGTAGGCACTTGACTTTCTTCCCTCCTTTCACACTCTTCCTTCATCCTCAGCATGTGCTTTCAACACATTCCCGTTGTCTCTCGGCAACGCTCCACTAACCCACGTAAAAGGCTGCGCAATGTTTCTAACCTGCGCCCTATATACTCCTCTTCTAATACTAACACTCCTCTCTCTGTCTCTGTGGGTCTATGGAATTGTCAGTCAGCAGTTAACAAAGCTGACTTCATTCAAGCCTTTGCTACTAATTCTTCTCTTAATATCTTGGGCTTGACTGAGACCTGGATTCGTCCAGAGGACTCAGCAACCCCTGCCGCTCTCTCTAACAACTTCACTTTCTCTCATACCCCTCGCCAATCTGGGAGGGGTGGAGGCACAGGTTTTCTAATTTCTGACAATTGGAAATACTCGACTCATTCCTCTCTTTGCAACTACAATTCATTTGAGTTTTATGCTATTACAATCTCAATTCCTGTCAAAATTCATATCGTAGTAATTTACCGCCCCCCAGGCCAACTGGGTACCTTTGTAGAGGAGCTGGACATGCTGCTTTCCTCATTCCCAGAGGATGGCAGCCCACTTATAGTTTTTGGCGATTTCAACATTCATCTAGAGAAGCCTTATGCTTCAGACTTCCACTCTCTTCTTGCCTCATTCGATCTCAATCGGCTCATCACCAGTACACACAAATCTGGCAACCAACTTGATCTCATTTACACATGCAACTGCATCACTGACAACATTCTGGTAAAACCTCTGCACTTTTCTGATAATTTCTTCATTACTTTTAATCTACAACTCCCCATTTGTTCACCACCGACCCCTCTACCAGTTACCTTCAGACGAAACCTGCGCTCTCTTTCGTCTTCTCATCTTTTCTCTACTGTATCATCCTCCCTTCCCTCACCCTCACAATTCTCATGTATGGATGTGAATACAGCAACAGACACTTTATGGTCCACATTAACTTCATCTCTAGATAGTATCTGTCCTCTGTCATCCAGGCCTGCACGTGCTACTCCCTCTAATCCCTGGTTATCTGATGTTCTTCGTGAACATCGGACCAAACTCAGGGCTGCAGAGAGGAAGTGGCACAAATCAAAAGACCAATCTGACCTGAGTAGCTATCAATCTCTGCTCTCATCCTTTTCTGCTGAAATCCATGCTGCTAAATCTTCCTATTTCCACAACAAAATCAACAGCGCTTCAAACACACGCACACTTTTCAAAACATTCAACTCTCTCCTCTGCCCCCCTCCACCACCACCCACCTCATCCCTTACTGCTGATAAGTTTGCTAAATTTTTCACTGACAAAACATCTACCATCAGCAGTCAGTTCTCCGCTCCACACACACAGGAACTCAGACCAACCACACACACAGCCACACACCTCCTCTCTTCATTCTCCCCCCTCACTGAGACTGAAGTATCCAAACTTCTTCTCTCCAGTCATCCCACTACCTGCCCTCTAGATCCCATCCCCTCACACCTTCTACAAGCCATCGCTCCTACACTTTTACCAGCACTTACACACATTATCAACACATCTCTCCACACTGGCACTTTCCCTAACACATTCAAGCAGGCTCGGGTAACCCCACTGCTTAAAAAACCCACATTAAACACGTCTCTTGTAGACAACTACAGACCTGTTTCTCTCCTACCATTCATAGCAAAAACACTTGAACGAGTTGTTTTCAACCAGGTGTCATCTTTCCTCTCACAGAGCAACCAATTGGATGTCAATCAATCTGGTTTCAAGAGTGGCCACTCGACTGAGACTGCACTGCTGTCGGTCACTGAATTCTTGCGGATTGCAAAGGCTGTTTCCAAATCATCAGTTCTCATTCTGCTCGATCTATCTGCTGCCTTTGACACGGTGAATCATCAGATCCTTCTGTCCACCATCTCATCACTGGGCATCACAGGTACTTCACTTCTCTGGTTTGAATCCTATCTCTCAGGAAGGTCTTTCAGGGTTGCCTGGAGAGGGGAGGTATCCAAAGCTCAACAACGGACCACGGGTGTTCTTCAGGGTTCAGTGCTTGGACCCCTCCTCTTCTCCATTTACACAACATCACTTGGTCCCATCATTCAGGCACATGGTTTTTCCTACCATTGCTATGCTGATGACACACTTCCTTTCATTCCAACCAGATGATCCCACAGTAGCTGCACGAATCTCAAGCTGTCTGGCGGACATCTCGGCATGGATCCGACTCTAAATCACGATTTCAGCATCCAGCTAGGCACATCCTCAATTACCCCATCAAATTCGGCCAGAAATCTTGGAGTAATCCTTGATGACCAACTGACCTTCAAAGACCACATTGCAAAGACAGCTCGGTCATGCAGATTTGCACTTTACAACATCAGGAAAATCAGGCCCTTTCTAACAGAACATGCAACTCAACCTCTGGTCCAGGCCCTGGTCATTTCTAGGCTTGATTACTGCAATGCACTTCTGGCTGGACTGCCATCATGCACAATCAAGCCTCTACAAATGATTCAGAACGCTGCAGCACGTCTCGTCTTTAACGAGCCCAAAAGAGCCCACGTCACACCTCTCTTCATCTCTCTGCACTGGCTTCCACTTGCTGCTCGCATCAAGTTCAAGGCGTTGACACTTGCTTACAGATCTACCACAGGCTCAGCACCCTCCTACTTCCTCTCACTCTTATGAGTCTACACTCCTACCAGAAGCCTACGCTCATTAAAGGAGCGAAGGCTTGTGGTACCATCACAGAGAGGCACGAAATCACTTTCCAGAACATTCTTATTCACTGTCCCTTGCTGGTGGAATGATCTTCCTGCCTCCATCCGGAATGCTGAATCCCTGGCAATATTCAAAAGACAGCTGAAAACTCATCTCTTTCGTGAGCACTTAACCTCATCTTAAAAAAAAAAAAAAAACTTCTTATTCTTATCCTTTCACTTCCTCTAATCCCTCTCTATTGTAGCTTTTGATACTCTGAGCACTGCCTATAACTTGTATTGTGAGCACTTTGCCTTGTCATGACAACTCGCTTGATGTATTCCTCACTCCTAAGTCGCTTTGGATAAAAGCGTCTGCCAAATGAATAAATGTAAATGTAAATGTAATATTATGGCGAATTTGAATTGAATGTAAAACAGTTTGTCTTCATTATTATTATGCATGAATTAATGAGTCTTATAATTATCTTAAGAAAAGATGATTTTTGATGGTGAAGAATTAGGACAATTTGTAAAACTTTATAAAATGCCGATTTCATCTGAAAAATATAATTTCCGGTAATCTTTAAATGTATTCATTTATAGGCTATACTTGCACTATTAATGCTACTTCAACAAAATTGACAAAAGCACAAGATTGGATTGAAGAAAGACGGTTAGCCTACATTTGGTCCATGCAGTGGAAAAGGTAGCTTACATTTAAATAAAATAAATATATGTAAATTGTTTCTTGTGTAGCGCCCCCTACCTGTGTTAATTAAGTAGGGCAGCGCACCAGATTCATAAACTATATGCCTACAGATGTTGAAGTTAGGCCCCTCTGATGTCACAATTAAGTACTCTTCCTTTAGAAAGTTATTTATAATGAAACTATACTCAAACGTAATATGTATAATGTATAATATATATACTATAATAAATAGTCAAGCACAAACTCTTAGATAAGTAACAAAATATAAAGAATTTAATTAGAACAGAAATAGAAAGTCAAAGATAGAATTGGAGTGATGTGATGTTCTCACACAAATCACATAGACTTTAAATCTGACCAAATTAACGCCAAAAAAACAATATCTCAGGTAACAGACTTATGAAAGTGGTCTCTGTATTGAAACTGTATCAAAAGACAATCAATTGAACCAATTAACTACTTTGGAATTAAATGTACACAGACTCACACCGAGTTTCAAACCATCACTTTGAATATAACGTTACAGTTGTTAAGCGCGCTGGAAAACAAACGTAAATGAGGATTAAACACTGTGGGCCCACATACACGCACACAAACACACAAACAAACACCGTTGCAGGCCTGGATCGTAGCTCGGGTTCGTGGTGGCCGGGAAACTGAAAAAATGGCCGCTTCACTCTCCTGAGCACAAACAAATCAACAAGGGTACCTCAATTTTCAGGTGCGAATCAAACAGCGATCTTGGAATCCTGTATTAGGCCTCCTGCAGCTCCTCGGTCTCGCTCTCCCTCGCCAGCCGATGAAATGCTCCTCCCACGCAGCCAGAGGAACCCCAAATATCGCGGGTATTTGGGGCGCTATCTGGTCCTCAATGTCTCCCTCGTCGTCCCGAAACAACAACAATGCTTACAATCGCCAATCTGTTTATTTCAAATGTTCCGCTAATTTAATAGTCCGGTTCAGATGAATAACATAAACAGTACGGGATATTAATAGTCCGTACGCAGACGACACCGGAATGTCGTATAAACACTCACAGCGAACTCACAATAAACACAAACAAACAGAACTCGTGTTTCACACGCGATCAATATTACAGTTTAAGATTTTTAAACTTGTAAATCATTCACCACTCTATTACCGCATACAGCGCGTCTCTCTCATAGCTTGCATATCGCCTTCCCGCCTTGTCCATCCCCCACTCAACAACCAATAAAAAACATAAGACAT
>RJVU01019258.1:8233378-8285618 GCA_003731715.1 Anabarilius grahami | reverse complement strand
CTAATTTAATAGTCCGGTTCAGATGAATAACATAAACAGTACGGGATATTAATAGTCCGTACGCAGACGACACCGGAATGTCGTATAAACACTCACAGCGAACTCACAATAAACACAAACAAACAGAACTCGTGTTTCACACGCGATCAATATTACAGTTTAAGATTTTTAAACTTGTAAATCATTCACCACTCTATTACCGCATACAGCGCGTCTCTCTCATAGCTTGCATATCGCCTTCCCGCCTTGTCCATCCCCCACTCAACAACCAATAAAAAACATAAGACATAGGCACGGCGGGACTTAACTCTCTTGAACCAATAAAATAAAGAAAGACCTAACTTATAGGTTAAAACCACATTTTTCACATGTGTAAAAACAATCTAACTTGATATATGCTCGCTTTCTTAAAGGCATACACTCTTATTTATACCCATATATAAAGCAGTAAACTCATTACCTGTAGAATATTATTCTACTGGGTTACATGCTCCCCCTACTAAATATCTCATGTCCCCATGAGATTACTTCTTTACACTTTAAAAGAGACTTTAGGCTCAGTATAAGCATTTACTTGAGCACAATAATTACACTGTGCCATAGGGTGACACCACATGGTGTTACAGGGTTTCATTTCTGACTCTTTCCCACCCTCTACATTTACGACCATACCTCTATGGACCAGTGTTAAAGGTCGGTTAGTGGGCCGGCCTAGGCTATCATAGCTCAGTCTGACAACTGGTCTTATGTTTCTTTTGGGGTGGGAATGAACAGTCTCTACTGCTTCTTTAGCATTAGCTATGCCAGGCTCTCCCCCTTCTAAACCAAGATCTCCCATTTCCTCTGGAATCTGATCTGAGAGTTCTCCATGGCTTTCTTCAGTGAACATTGGCTCTGCCATTTCTGCAAGGGACCTATCCACTTCACCTCCATGGTACGCAGTTTCCTCTTCCACTGCATTTTCTTCCAGTGCAACACGCGGTGTCTCAACCCTGTCCGGGCAGTAATACCACAGGTTATCCTCTTCACTTTCAGAGTCATTACTCCATTCACTTCCTATCACAGCTGCATTTCGTTCTCTTAATCCTCTTCTCTGTTTTCTTTCCACAGATCTTGTCCTAGTCTCCGGTGGTGCAGAAACTTTCTTTGGTTCTTCAGGATCAGACAACCTCACATTGTCTCCAACTGGTAAGAGATGGTCTCGGTGTAAAGTTCTTACACTGCCCATACCGGATTCAGGTTTCAGGCGATACACAGGTAAGTTCTTTAGTTGTTCCACCACCAGGTAAGGAACCGAATTCCACTTGTCGCAGAGTTTGTTCTTTCCAGTCAAGGCCAGATTTCTTATCAGCACACGATCTCCTACTGCCAAGGTCTGATGTTTCACTCGTTTGTCGTACAATCGTTTGTTCCTCTGCTGACTTTTCTGGGCAGTTTCAGTGGCTAACTGGTAAGCTTTCTGTAAGTCTGACTTCATTCTCTCCACATACTGTCGATGGCTTCCAACTCCCTTTCCATCAGGTGAAGTCCCGAAACACACATCCACCGGCAGACGAGCCTCTCTTCCGAACAGAAGATAATATGGTGAGTACCCAGTCGCCTCATTCTTAGTACAGTTATAAGCATGTACTAATCTGTTAATGTGTTGGCTCCATCTGTGTTTCTCTGCAGGATTCAGAGTACCGAGCATGGAAAGCAGTGTTCGGTTGAACCTCTCAGGCTGGGGGTCTCCTTGTGGATGATAGGGAGACGTTCTGGATTTTCTGATTCCCAGCATACTCAGGAGCTCTTTTATGAGCCCACTCTCAAAATCTCGCCCCTGATCGGAGTGGATACGGGAAGGTAAGCCATAGTGCACAAAGAATTTGTCGCACAGTATCTTGGCCACAGTCAGAGCTCTTTGGTCCTTGGTGGTGAATGCTTGGGCATAGCGGGTGAAATGGTCAGTTACGATGAGAACATTGCCAATACCTTTTGAATCAGGCTCGATTGACAGGAAGTCGATGCACACTAAGTCAAACGGCCCACTGCTGGTCATGTGATTCAGTGGTGCAACTTTTTTAGGCAGTGTCTTTCTCGTTACACAACGGCCACAGTTCTTAACGTACTGCTCTATGTATGCAGACATTTTAGGCCAATAGAAGCGATCTTTCAGGAGGTCAGTAGTTTTCTCTACTCAACAAATGGCCTGAGTCATCATGCAAGGAGCGCAGTACTTCGGACCAGTACCTCTCTGGTAGTACGAGTTGTGTTTTCTCTCTACCACAGGAACTTTTGGTGACTCTGTACAGAAGTTGACTCATGATCTTTAACTTGGGTCCCTGCCGCTGTAACAGAGCAATGGTCGCATTGGAACTCTTAGCAATGGTAAGTATCTTCCCCGACACTTCTCGCTTCACTGCACCAACTACAGGGTCCTCCTCCTGCGCCTTTCTCAACTCTGCATTAGTCAGCTGTTCCAGTTGACCGAGACCCCATGCTGTGGGACAAGAGAATGCCTCGGGTATACTCTGAGGTAAAACACCTAAGTGATCCACCAGTCTGGATGATGACTCTTCACTTTCAGTAGTCACAGCTAACTGACAGATGGCTCTTACTCCTGACTTGGGTATTTCCCTCCACTCAGAGCAAGCTATGGATTCACAGGGGTAGCGAGACAACACATCTGCGTCGATGTTATGACTTCCTGGCTTGTATTGCAAGCTGAAGTTATAGGTAGCTAATGCAGCTAACCACCGATGACCTGTCGCACTCAGCTTAGCACTTGACAACACATAGGTAAGTGTATTGTTGTCTGTTTTCACGTCAAACTTGGCACCATACAGATAGTCGTGGAACTTGTCCACAATCGCCCATTTGAGTGCCAAGAACTCCAGCTGATGAATGGGGTAACGTTGCTCGAACTGACTTATTTTTCTGCTTTCGTAGGCCACAGGCCTAAGTCCACCAGGATGCTCCTGATTCAGAACGGCACCCAGTCCACTAAAACTGGCGTCAACATGCAGTACATAAGGTTTGTTGGTATCGGCGAAAGCAAGTACTGGGGCATGTGTGAGACAGTAAATGATTTTATGGAAAGCTGCAGTACAGGCGTCATCCCAACGCTCTCCAAAGGGCTCAGATGCTTTGAAGTATTTCTTGCCATCTTTCGTCTTGTGGTTTTGCCCAGATGTAGGTGGGTAACCTTTGGTGAGCTCGGTCAAAGGCCTCACAATGGCAGAGTAATCCTTAATGAAACGCCCATAAAACCCACAAAATCCCAGGAACGACCTCAATGACTTTAGGTCGGTGGGCATTTTCCAGCGTGTTACAGCTTCAATCTTGGCTGGGTCTGGTGATACGCCAGCAGCTGACACAATGTGACCCACATAACGGACTTGTGACTGGCAAAACTGACACTTGTCAATCGAGACTTTCAAGCCACACTCACGCAGACGGTCTAGGACTTTTAATAGTCTCTCTTCGTGTTCTTGAAGTGTGCGTCCGAACACGATGATGTCATCGAGGTAGACTATTACTTGGAGGAGGTGCATGTCCCCCACGGCTTTCTCCATTAGTCGTTGAAATGTGGCTGGAGCTCCAGTAATTCCTTGAAGTGACATGAAGTGAAGTGACATGTGACATGTGGCCAAGTATGGTGACCCATACTCGGAATTTGTGCTCTGCATTTAACCCATCCAAGTGCACACACACAGCAGTGAACACACACACCGTGAACACACACCCGGAGCAGTGGGCAGCCATTGCTGCGGCGCCCGGGGAGCAGTTGGGGGTACGGTGCCTTGCTCAAGGGTCTCACCTCAGTCGTGGTATTGAGGGTGGGGAGAGCGCTGGACATTCACTCCCCTCACCGACAATCCCTGCCGGACCTGAGACTCGAACCCATGACCTTTGGGTTACAAGTCCGACTCTCTATCCATTAGGCCACGACTGCCCACGACTGTCCTTGAGGCATCCGTTCAAATTGGAAGAATCCAAGGGGACAGATAAATGCTGTCTTCTCTTTATCTTCCTCCGCCATGGCTATTTGATAATATCCACTACGGAGGTCCAGTACGGAAAACCATTTACTACCCGCCAAACAGTCCAGGGCATCATCGATCCTTGGAGTGGTGTACTGATCTGGGATGGTACGAGCATTTAGAGTTCGGTAGTCGATGCACATCCTTATTGCCCCACTCTTCTTCCGGGCTATTACTATGGGCGATGCGTATGGACTCCTTGACTCTTTGATGATTCCAGCCACTAACAGGTCTTTGATGTGCCGCCGTACATCCTCGATGTCTGCAGGCGCGATGCGTCTGGAGCGCTCTCTGAATGGTTTGGAGTCTTTCAGTCTGATTTGATCCTCAACTCCTTCAGCTAATCCCACATCCCACTCACTGGTGGAAAAGACATCACCTCTGGTAGACAACTTCTGACGCAATCTCCGTTCCCAGGCCTCAGGAATGGATGACTCACCAAAATTAAACAAGCTTGGGTCTACTGCTTGGGAGCTCTGTTCTCCCGAACTTACGGTGAGCGTGTCGGTGGGATACACGTTGGCCATTACTGTTCCAGCAGGAATGGAGATATCTTTGAACGTTTCATTATGGACCAGGACTTGGATATTTCGTCCTTCCATTGCTGAAGAGGGGAGTACCACGGGAGTTATGAACGTTCCAGCTGGAAGACTATTCTCTTCAGGGGTGTCTACCACAAAGATCTCCTTTCTCAAAGGCTTGTCAGTCTCCACTTTACATACAGCACATACCTCTCCCCTTGGTGGAACTACGCAATCACCAGGTCCTATCCATCTGACTGTTCCATCAGGTCTGTCGGGAACGGTTTCAGTCTCTTGTTTTGACAGCTGGATTGCAGGGTGTTGGGTCTGGATTCTCAAAACATGTGCAACTCTGAATCCTTCAGCATCATGGCTAAGAGCAGCAAGGCGTTTGAAGAAACTGGCGTTCGTACCAATAATGACTGGCACTTGGGAGGGACCCTGGGGCTCAGGACATACTAGCGCCAAAATGGACAATGACTCCTCCACACCAGTGACAGAGTCAGGGAAGGTGACATCCACTACAATATACCCCTTGTATGGGTAACTGGAAGAACTGAGACCCCATATGGACAATCCAGTCAAAGGGTGAATGGGCACATCAGGCAGGTTCTTTGAGTACCAGCTGTCAAACACAATCGAAAAATATATCTAAATTACGACATATGCTCTCAATGACAAATGCGGAACAGTTGGTTCATGCATTCATGACCTCAAGACTAGATTACTGTAACGCTCTACTGGGTGGTTGTTCTGCTCGGCTTTTAAACAGACTACAGTTGGTCCAAAATGCGGCAGCTAGAGTTCTTACTAGAACCAGAAAGTATGACCATATTAGCCCAGTTCTGTCAACATTACATTGGCTCCCTATTAAACATCGTATAGATTTTAAAATCTTGCTACTTACCTATAAAGCTCTAAATGGTTTAGCTCCCCAATATCTAAGCGAGCTCTTGGTGCATTATAGTCCTTCACGTTTATTGCGATCTCAGAATTCAGGCCAGTTGATAATACCCAGAATATCAAAATCAACCGAAGGCGGCAGATCCTTTTCCTATTTAGCACCTAAACTCTGGAACAATCTTCCTAGCATTGTTCGGGAAGCAGACACACTCTGTCAGTTTAAATCTAGACTAAAAACACATCTCTTTGCTCTTGCATACACATAACACATTATCAATACAATAAACATTTTTTCAAATCCGTTAAAGGATTGTTACGCTGCAATAATTAGGTCGGCCGGAACCGAGAACATGTAGATCCGAATAAGAATGGCATCTACGCTAATATCAGTCTCTCTGCTTATCCTGAGGTTTGCCGGGTGCTGGACCCAGGCCGTATCCAGATCAGATGGAGAACCTGTGCCTGGACCTGACTACAACGTGGCCCAGGAGACAATGGGCCTACAGATCCAGTTCTGGCTGCATCTATAATTCAGATTTTTAATCTCCGTATCCGCTTACATATATTTATATATATAATCTATTTTTAATCCCTATAATAAAACTGTATAATTCAGATTTTGATCTCCATATCCATTTACATATATTATATATATCTTCCAAGGGGTTTTTTCCCTCCTAGGACTTTTTTCCCAGTGTTACCACACTGGGTTTTTCTCCTAGGGGGTTTTTTCCACCCCTGGGAGTCAGCCGACATTGGCTTAATGTAGCACCATCTTGTATATGTTACATATTACCACGCTTGCTTGTACAGCTTATTTTTAACCACTTATCTTTTTTCTGTGCTTCTAATATGTAAAGCTGCTTTGAAACAATTACCAATTGTAAAAAGCGCTATATAAATAAATTTGACTTGACTTGACTTGACAATCGTCACTTGTGATCCGCTGTCTAATAGTGCTTGACACCCACAGCCATTAAGCTTCACTTCTACAGTGGATGCTGGCCCTACTAGACCTTTGGGAAGGTGGCTGGAGTTGTAGATGTCTGTCTGGCTCTTTTTGGAGAAACAGGCCTGGTTTGACGCAGTTCTATCTTCACCCATCTCATTCTTCCCACTCTTTGCCTGCCGCAAGGAACGAATCAGTTTTTGAATCACTTGATCAGAATTTGGTGGCGCTTGACACTTTGTTGCAATATGACCATCTTCTCCACACCTGTAGCAGAAGTAGTCATCTCTTGTTCTGGCTGACTTGTATCTTAAGGACGTGGGTACAGATTGGGACTGGGATGGTTTTGGCCACTGCTCTGGAACATGAGGTGAGTATGGAGTAGAACTGACACTCAGAACTGCCAACTGCTGCTGTAAGTGTTGGACCTGTTTCTTTAACTCTTGGACTTCTGAATCATCAGTTTTTTCAGTCTTGGTTGTTTTTTCTTTCGTTTTAATCACTAATGATGAAGTAGACAAGGTTTTGGGCTCACCTCCACTTATTTGGTTTCTCAATTCTTCAATCTCGGCCCTAAGTTCCTGGATGACAGAAGTGCTGGCTCTTTCATCTTCATGGAATTGTATAGCTTTGGCTTTTGCAGACATTCTGTGGCGAGCAGCTTCACTCTCTTCTGCCTCACGTATTTCCTTTAACAGACTCAGAAAAGAAGGTGGGTTATTTTTCCTCTCTCTCAGCCTCAATTGGAGCAACATCATGTCAGAATTAACAGCTCCTCTAATCAGTTGTTCCACTCGTACTTTGTCCACCAGTCTGAGGGACAGTCCCTCTCTTTCCACTACTTTGCTGAGGGTCTTCTCCATCCTTCTCAGGAATTCAGACAGAGCCTCCCCTGTGCCCTGGTGCATAAGACGAAACGTGAAATATAAATCCTCACCAGACTCAGATGATCCAAAAGTGCTCTCCAACGCTTCCAAATACTGCAAAACACTCGCTTCAGGATCTGAAAATCGAACAGCTCTTATGATGTCCAATGCAGGTCCCTTGAGGCTTTCCACAATTCTGCGTCGTTTTTCTTTTTCAGAGCAGTCACACTCAGTTATCATCAGCCTGGCTTGGTCCATCCAAGTTTCCATATTCTCCTCTCCCACAGGGGTTGGAACTGCGGCTGAAAAGGTGCGCAGGCGACGATATGCGTTACTGTCACTTGGGAGCTTTACGGTTTTTGCAAAGACCTCACCCATGGCGCGTATAATCGACTCAGGGGAACCGTCTGGGGCACTGGGCGGAGAAATCAAAGTTTGTATATCACTGAGAGACTTTCCTTCTTCCATCAATAACTTTGCCAGCTTTTCAGTGAATCCTCCAGTAGCTGTGTCAGATGCAGATTCCTGTGTCTGAATTACTATGACTGACCATGGCTCGCTCTTTTCCCCCCAAGACACTTCAATAGGTATGCGCTTGCGGTCAACGGCTTGTTTGCACTCACACAACACCAGCAGAGAACGTGAGGTAGGTCCTTCTCTCGTGTCTCTTACACAAACTCTTCCTAGCGCTTTTAATGCTTCCATCGCCTCTTCAATTTCGGCCACTTCTGTGTGAACAGGTACATTTAAAAGCATTAAAGCATAAGTCTCATCAATGCCAGCCTCTTTACACCAGTTGGCCAACTCTGTTTGGAGGAAGGGGTCTTTTGTTAGAGCCATGACAACACTGTATGCAGTTCTCAGTCTCTTATAATGCAACAACAGGGTATGCTTGAGCTTAACTTTTCTTTTTCTTTTTTTCTGCTTTCAGGAACTCAGTTGTGACTTGCCAGAGGGAGATCCCGGACGAGCCCCCACTTTATGTAGCGCCCCCTACCTGTCTTTATGTTAATTAAGTAGGGCAGCGCACCAGATTCATAAACTATATGCCTACAGATGTTGAAGTTAGGCCCCTCTGATGTCACAATGAAGTACTCTTCCTTTAGAAAGTTATTTATAATGAAACTATACTCAAACGTAATATGTATAATGTATAATATATATATACTATAATAAATAGTCAAGCACAAACTCTTAGATAAGTAACAAAATATAAAGAATTTAATTAGAACAGAAATAGAAAGTCAAAGATAGAATTGGAGTGATGTGATGTTCTCACACAAATCACATAGACTTTAAATCTGACCAAATTAACGCCAAAAAAAACAATATCTCAGGTAACAGACTTATGAAAGTGGTCTCTGTATCGAAACTGTATCAAAAGACAATCAATTGAACCAATGAACTACTTTGGAATTAAATGTACACAGACTCACACCGAGTTTCAAACCATCACTTTGAATATAACGTTACAGTTGTTAAGCGCGCTGGAAAACAAACGTAAATGAGGATTAAACACTGTGGGCCCACATACACGCACACACACACACAAACAAACACCGTTGCAGGCCTGGATCGTAGCTCGGGTTCGTGGTGGCCGGGAAACTGAAAAAATGGCCGCTTCACTCTCCTGAGCACAAACAAATCAACAAGGGTACCTCAATTTTCAGGTGCGAATCAAACAGCGATCTTGGAATCCTGTATTAGGCCTCCCGCAGCTCCTCGGTCTCGCTCTCCCTCGCCAGCCGATGAAATGCTCCTCCCACGTAGCCAGTGGAACCCCAAATATCACGGGTATTTGGGGCGCTATCTGGTCCTCAATGTCTCCCTCGTCGTCCCGAAACAACAACAATGCTTACGATCGCCAATCTGTTTATTTCAAATGTTCCGCTAATTTAATAGTCCGGTTCAGATGAATAACGTAAACAGTACGGGATATTAATAGTCCGTACGCAGACGACAATGTCATAAACACTCACAGCGAACTCACAATAAACACAAACAAACAGGACTCGTGTTTCACACGCGATCAATATTACAGTTTAAGATTTTTAAACTTGTAAATCATTCACCACTCTATTACCGCATACAGCGCGTCTCTCTCATAGCTTGCATATCGCCTTCCCGCCTTGTCCATCCCCCACCCAACAACCAATAAAAAACATAAGACATTGGCGCGGGCGGGACTTAACTCTCTTGAACCAATAAAATAAAGAAAGACCTAACTTATAGGTTAAAACCACATTTTTCACATGTGTAAAAACAATCTAACTTGATATATGCTCGCTTTCTTAAAGGCATACACTCTTATTTATACCCATATATAAAGCAGTAAACTCATTACCTGTAGAATATTATTCTACTGGGTTACACTTGTATTCTTGATAGATTTTATGTTAGTCTCAGCATTGAAGGAAAGTGGACAGAGACTATTTGTCCTCGGGTTAGAGCTGTATTGTATGGTTTTAACATATGGTTTTCTTTATGTACTGGAACCCTCTCCATATAAGGAACTAGGATCTACTAGGACTGAATGGGAGACAGGGAATGGTCCCTGCATTTTGTATTACAAGCATAAGGAGAAGGTCTTTGGGAGAGCAAGGACTTCCTGGATAGCTGACCAGGAGATGACCATATTTAGACTTGTTTTTCCATATGTATCACATTCCTATACCATGAGCTATATGATGTATTCTCTCTCTCTCATTGGCTAAACCAATACTACACCCCTTGTACTCTTTCTATATATTCTCTCTTTTCTTATCAATAAAATGAGACTTTATTCTCCCTCAGCGCTGAGTGATTGCTCATTCAATTGCCAATTAAGAGGTCTGGGATGAGGCACGAATTAGAAGCAAAAACCTAACAATTTGGGGGCTCGTCCGGGATTTCTCCAGACAGGTAAGAAATAAAATGCTTAAGTGCATCTTACTGTCTGTTGAGAAATTGATCCTTGTATTTTCATGCCGCACTTTTTCGTATTTGTTAAAAGTGGATATCCTCGTATTTTGATGAATACGGGAAGAGTGAAAGAGGACTGATCACCCTTTCATTTTTTGGTGTTATCCTCACGGATTTTATGCGTGGGAAGGGAATAGATGAGGTTGAGTTGAAGATTTTCTCTCTCTCTCTAAGTCTATTTCATGGTGTTATCCTCAGGTCTTTGTTGGCAGTTGAATGAATAATACTGAATTTAAAAAAAAAATTCTTTTCGCCAAGAAATACTTAAATGTTAATATAAAGCCGCTGACTTTAATGTGTATTTTGTTTGATCATTTTCTGAAATTGTAAGGCTTTTATTAAAGCAAAGGAGAGATCTTTGTTAGCTGTTTCAAATGGGTGAAACAATTAGTAGGCCGTTAATGGGGGAAACCCCCAGGGATTTCATGAATCGCAATAATAAAGCGTTTTTCACGGAACCATATCTCTCTAATCTCGCGGGATGGTCAGAAGGGAAAATACAATTAGATCCGTTTCCCCGCGATGGTTCTGTTAAAGATGAAGATATGCGTGCTGCAAAAGATATGATCTTTGGTTCTTGGGGTGACCCAGGATGGCCAATTGATTATATGAAAGATGTGTATAAAGCTTGGATGAAGATGAAAACTTATTGGGATAAGGGACCAGATTTTAAAAAGAAAGACAGCTCTCTCTCTCAGTCTCAACTGAAACCTGATGCGTCCCTTCCCCCATATGAATGTGTTGTTTCTGCTGAAATTCCAAAGCCCTTGACCAATCGATTGTATCCGCAGTTGCCGTCCACAACTGAAGTTTTTCCGTTTGTACAGCTTCCAGATGGTTACAAAATTACTCCTCTGAGTGTTACGGAGGCAGTTGCCATTTGCAAAGATTTACCTGATCCGGCTAGGTCACCACATCAATTTGTGGCAGTGCTGCAACGGTAAACTGCCTACAGTCAACTGACGGGGCGAGATTATCGTTTTATTTTGACTAAAACACTGCCTGCGGAAATCACAGAGGAGGAAATGATTGAAGAAGTTGATTTTTTAAACCCCATCTACGATGCACCGCCTGTTGGTCGTGTTGTATCTCAGAAAGCTGGAGATTCGAAGCCCCTTGATTCGTCTAAACATTCACGAGTGCTTCTACTTTCTGATTCTGACGATGAGGAAGAGGACTATGATTGGGTGTGGGCTAGTTCAGGTAAACTTAAAGTTTTCTTCAAGCGATTGACTGCTTTTTTGTTAAAAGTGTCTTCTGCTAAACAAGACATCTCGCATGCAGCCAATACCAAACAGAGAACTGGGGAAAGCCCTGTTGCATTCTTTAATAGATTTAAACATGCATGGGTTGAAGAATCTGCAATTCCCATTGAGCAAAATTGTCCATTGTTCTTAAATACGTTCTTAAATAATATGAACAAAGACACTGCACAGTTAATTCGTATAACTACTCCGAATATTACGACCATTTCTGTTGATGAATTGGGACGACGCTTGCGTGAGCTTTCCTCTGCTGGAGCCTTCGATGTCTCCAGGGGCAAAACTCCTGCAATGCTTCAAGTGAATGCTGCTGTGAACCCTCGCCCGCAACAATTTGGAAATGTGAGACGCTGTTTTTATTGTGGCAAGCCAGGACATCTGGAACGTAACTGTAGGAAAAGGCTTGGGATTTGAGGCAGAGGTCAGAAAAGCAGAGAAAGAGGAGCTCTGGTGGCTCTAAGCCCCCACTTGCGCTCCCTTCTGCAAAGACTGACAGACAAAATCCAGTGTATCCCATTTCCTGGTCACAATGACTCAGTTCGACTGAGCCCTCTTCTGATAATTTTTCACTGATTTCTTTGAGTTATCCGAATGTGTCAACTGTTTTGCCATTTATTGAATTAAATGTTGACCATAAACCCTATGTTTTTCTCTTAGATACTGGGGCGACGATCTCATCGTTATCCTGTAACGATGAGATTACTAGTAACGATATCCCATCATTATATAAAATGCATGCTTTTGCCATCATACCGAACTCACCGTTTTCGCTTATCGGTAGGGATCTTATGCATAAATTAGGTATTCAATTTAATTTTAATGCTGATTCTCTACAACTTATGTTTCCTGCAGTTTTCTCTCTCACTGTTGATACAGGAAATGCTCTCCTTGAGGACGATTCTGCAACTGAGCTCAAACAGGAAATTGAGGGCGTCAACCCCAAGTTGTGGGCGGCCCATAAAGATGACGCAGGATTCATTGATGTCCAGCCCTATGTTGCTAAGCTAATAACAGACAAGCCTGTGTATCAGAAACAATAACCCCTCTCAAAAGAAAAGGTGGAGGGTATTCTTCCTGTTATTGAAAAATTACTGGCTCAAGGCATCCTGGTGCACACTCATTCACCTTATAATACACCAATTAATCCGATTAAGAAAGCAAATGGTTCTTGGCGTTTAACTCAAGATTTGAGAAAAGTTAATGAGTTGGTAACACCATTGTCTCCTATTGTACCTGATGTGCAAACTATAATTAATTCTATTCCTTCTGAACATTCATTTTTTACTGTTTTAGATATTTCCAGTGCCTTCTTCAGCGTTCCTGTTGATCGGCGAACGCAGCCATTGTTTGCTTTTACCTTGGAAAATTCACAATTAACGTGGACAAGACTCCCACAAGGGTTCAGAGATTCTCCGGCTGTTTTCTCTGCTGTAGTGCACGCTACACTGAAAGATGCCAAACTTCCTCCAAACACCTGTCTGCTTCAATATGCAGATGACATCCTCATTACAGGTGCAACTGAGGACATGTGTGCTGCTGCCTCTAAAATTGTCTGCAACATTTTAACAGAGGCTGGTTTCAAGGCATCAAGAGAGAAAGTACAGTGGGTACAGAGGAGGGTCGAATACCTTGGACATGAATTGTCACAGGGCAAAGTGCAATTGTCTGCTGACAGGGTGAAAGCTATTGCTACCTTCAAGCACCCATCAACACGGACGCAGATGCAAAGCTTCCTGGGCCTGGTTAACTATTGCCGATCATGGGTGCCCAACTGTTCCATGTATGACAAAATCCTACGAACTGCTACTCTGGGGGACACAGAGGACATTACATGGACAGCTGAGATGGACCAAGCATTCAGACACTTGAAATCCTCCCTTATGAAACCTCCTGCACTTGGCCTCCCGAATTACACTCAAGACTTTCACCTGTATGTGCATGAAAGTGGGGGAACAGCCGCAGCAATCCTGGCTCAAGAGCATGGGGGGACTTTTCGTCCCATAGCTTATTTGTCTAAAACTCTTGATTCAGTAGCCAGGGGACTTCCTGCTTGTTTGCGTGCAGTGGCTGCCACCGCGATCATGGTGCAGGATGCTGAAAGAATTGTGTTATCACATAAATTGATAGTGCACACCTCTCATCAGGTAGGAGTCATTATGAGTAATATTTCAACTCAACATATGACTGCTCAACGCCGCTCTGGCTATGAGGCTATATTATTAGCTACTGCTAATTTGATTTTAAAACCAACTTCTGTAATTCATGGCCCTACTGTACATTTGCACAGGTTGCTGACACAAGGTGAATTTGGGAGTGACGACCACGATTGCCTGGATAGAATCCAGATTTCGACTGCCTGCAGGCCAGATGTTTCTACATCTGTCCTGGAGGAGGGGAAGAATTGGTATATTGATGGATCCTGTTTCAAGCCAAATGATAATGTATACTTGTGTGGGTATGCTATTGTTGAATTACCTGATCGTGTAATTGAGGCATACTCTCTGCCATATAAGTCAGCACAAGTTGCAGAATTAATTGCTTTAACGAGAGCTTGTCAATTGGCAAAGGATCAGTGTGTTAATATACACACTGACTCTAAATATGCGTATAGCATAGTACATGACTTTGCTAAATTGTGGGAAGAAAGAAATTTTAAAACCTCAGACGGAAAGCCAATTGCTCACCATAGTATTGTAGCGGAGCTAATTAATGCAGCACAACAACCATCAAAACTCGCTGTTATCAAAGTAGCAGGACATGCGTCAGGAGAAACAGATGAGGCCAAAGGAAATAGATTTGTAGATGAAGTAGCGAAATGGGCTGCTAAAGAAGTAATATTAAGTCCACATGTAAGCGAAAGGGGCACAGATGTGCCTATGATGAATTCATTATTGACTAATGATTTGGACATTAAAATATTACAAGCTAACCCTACGCAAGCTGATTTGACTTACTGGTCAGACAATGAAGTAAAACCAGATCAAGTTGGAATCTTGAGAGACAAACAGGGTAAACTTGCACTACCTTCATCTGCGATTGTTATGCTATGTAGACATTATCATGGTGTATCACATGTGTCAAAAAAGAAAGTGATACAAATGTTGAATAGATCTTACTGCATAGCAAATGTTCGAAGAAATACTCTGTTGATATTGGATGCTTGTCTGGTGTGTGCTCAAACCAATAAGCACAAAGCAACTAAACATGACTCTTTACCACATCCTGAGCTACCATTCCAACACTTGCAAATTGATTTTACGCACATGCCTCCTTGCGGAAATAATAAATATTTGCTTGTGATTGTTGACAGATTTTCTAAATGGCCTGAAGCTTTTCCGTGTGGAAAAGAAAATGCACAAACGGTAGTTAAAGTTCTGGCTAAAGACGTTATACCGCGTTTTGGTATACCAATGGTTATCGATAGTGATAATGGAACACCGTTCACTTCCAAAGTCACACAATTGTTAGCCAAAGAGCTTAATATTACTTGGTTATTCCATATTCCATTCCATGCGCCATCTAGTGGACAAGTTGAGAACATGAATAGGGTTATCAAAGATCGGCTTAATAAAGCGTGTCTTGATACAGGCAGAAATTGGGTTGATCTGCTGCCTGCTGTTTTGACAGAAATTAGAATGTCACCATCAGCAACAACAAAGATGTCTCCGTTTGAAATCCTTATGGGTAGACCTTTCCCGACCCCATGGGTCAGAGGTCGCGCTGGCAATTTTTCCACAGGTGACACGGAGGTGATCATCACGGATTACGTGGATTCCCTGGTTAAAACTTTGAATAGCATCAATGGTGATGTGTCTCTCTCTCTCCCTCTTCCTGCAGAAAAGCCCACTCATCCTTTCGTTCCAGGACAACAGGTGCTGATAAAGTGTCTGAAGCCCACAAAACTGGGTGAGCCGAAGTATCTGGGGCCCGCCACGGTGATTGCTGTGACGAGAACAGGAGTGCTGACTGACTTCCAGCCGCAGTGGATCCATGCCAGTCGACTGAAAGCAGCTCCATCCCAGGGAAACGTTCTGGTCAATGAGGAGGTGGAAGCCAGTGAGCCAAGGAAAGATTCGAAGGAAGGTGAACCAAGACGTTCAACGAGGAGAAGAAGACAGAGATTGCTAGAGATCTAGAACCAGCAATAATTATCATCGAAGCTCTCTAGCCATGAGTGCTAAATTGATATTTTACCTGGTTGTGCTGACAAATGTGTTTATTCACATACAAGCTGCTGTTAGCACTGGTAATGAAACTTGGGTACGTTATGAAGAAGAACCACATGCCTTCGCAGCTAATATGTGGTGGAGATTAGCCAACTACACTGCCAAATCTGAAGGAAAAACAGGTGACTGTTATGTTTGCACAAAAATGCCACATAGTGCTTCTGGACCACATGTAGAGGTTAAATCACCGAGAACAGAAGAAGAATTAGAATGCCCTCTTTTTGTTAGCATTACTGGAATGATGGCTCCAAATAGAACTGCAATATGGAGTTGTGGAAAAAGTAGAATAATGATGCTTGCAACGCAAGTACATGTTAAAGTGACAACCATTGGCTCTATTCCAGACTCACTGTTGTGTATGGAAAGAGAAACTGGAACAGTGAGACTGGGGGTAATACCTAAAAGTAAATGTAATCGAACATACCATCATTGTGAGATAGAAAATATGTCTTGTTGTATGGGTTGTATTTCGTATTATCCAAAAGCTAATATGACTGAGTGTTCTAAAAGAACACCACATCCTATATCTACTATGATTGCTTATGGATGGGCTAATCCTTTTATTCAAGATATATGTTCTAAATATTGTGCACTTGTGCCAGGTCAAAATTGTTATAGATATGCTCCTGCTTCACGGGGAACTAGAGCTGTCAAAGATTGGTTTTGGCTGTGTGGACATAGAGTCTACACTACTCTTCCAGAAGATTGGAGTGGAAGATGTGCTCTAGTAACTTTGGAAGAATATTCCATGGTTATTAGACCACACAAACCTCACGTTATGACAAAACAAAAACAGACAAAGAAACGCTCCCTCTCTGGTCGCAGTTCAACTAGTAGTTTGAGTAGAGATAATCCAGTACCAATGCAACATCGACTCTGGACTGGTACTGAAAGATTCTTTGAGGCAATGTTTCCAGGAGTAGGTGTTTCTAGTCTTCAAATTGAAGTTGAGGTTACAAGATATGAATTAATTTCATTTATCAATACTACAAGAGACACATTGGCTGGTGTTCAACAGGAACTCCGAGGGCTCCGTTTAACCGCCCTGCAAAACAGGTTAGTTTTAGATCAATTAACCGCGGCAGGAGGAGGAGTTTGTGTTCTTGTTGGTACCTCTTGTTGTACTTATATCCCTGAAAATGATGCAGATGGTCATTTAATCTCAGAGGGTTTAAAAAATATGACTAGAATTGCTCAAGAATTACAAGGACGAGAAGTTACTGATAATCAAAGTGGGTTGTTAGCATGGCTCACAGAATGGCAACAAATGCTTGTATCTACTTTAATTCCTATAGGTGTAATCCTATTAATTATGGCATTTATTATCTGTTGTATTATTCCATTTATTAGAGCTTTGATTAATCGTGCTATGAATAACTTTGTATCTTCTCAATATGCTTTGGTGAATAGAACTGTTAAATGTTAGTAATTTTGAAGAAAACTGAAGGAACTGTTTACTGAAAAATGTTATGACTTTGAAGGCAAAGAAAGTGATTGTATTTGTATATGAAAAAAGTAATGCTGAGACTTGGGTGTGGCAATTTTATTGCCAAAAGGGGCAATTGATAGATTTTATGTTAGTCTCAGCATTGAAGGAAAGTGGACAGAGACTATTTGTCCTCGGGTTAGAGCTGTATTGTATGGTTTTAACATATGGTTTTCTTTATGTACTGGAACCCTCTCCATATAAGGAACTAGGATCTACTAGGACTGAATGGGAGACAGGGAATGGTCCCTGCATTTTGTATTACAAGCATAAGGAGAAGGTCTTTGGGAGAGCAAGGACTTCCTGGATAGCTGACCAGGAGATGACCATATTTAGACTTGTTTTTCCATATGTATCACATTCCTATACCATGAGCTATATGATGTATTCTCTCTCTCTCATTGGCTAAACCGATACTACACCCCTTGTACTCTTTCTATATATTCTCTCTTTTCTTATCAATAAAATGAGACTTTATTCTCCCTCAGCGCTGAGTGATTGCTCATTCAATTGCCAATTAAGAGGTCTGGGATGAGGCACGAATTAGAAGCAAAAACCTAACAATTCTTATGCCATTTATGGACGTCATATATAGGCCCTATATGTGTTTTATC
Source organism: Anabarilius grahami (assembly GCA_003731715.1). NCBI lineage: Eukaryota > Metazoa > Chordata > Actinopteri > Cypriniformes > Xenocyprididae > Anabarilius > Anabarilius grahami. The sequence goes on along the minus strand of RJVU01019258.1, from coordinate 8,267,808 downwards.
AGGAGAATCACTTGCTATTGAAGTGCTTATAAGAGGAGTGACACTAGTTGATATAATAGATTAGGCTACTTAATTACAAGAATGTTCTAATTAAGTCTGATTAACAACTTTTATTATTATTATCATTTACAAACAGAAAAAAGCAGCTGCATTCATTAAACGTTTAATTGTGTCCGTGGTTGATGCATCACCTGAAAATCACTTATATTTCAATGACATCAATGAACACTAATGGATACACAGGAAACTGAGTGTTTATGAGCTGCATTGTGTTTGTTGTGTTAACGACCGGTCCGTGTTGTGTCAGCAGTGTGGCTTTTCGTTTACACACAACAGCTACCTGCAGTAGATCACATTACCTCACCAACTGGACCAGTCCTGTTCTGTGACCATCAGCCTCGGCTCAGTCCCAGTGAACGTCGCTTGCATAAATTTCGCTGATTACGCGTGAAATACCACACCGTCAGGTTCACATTTAAAAGAGGCTGTCATTTTCCCCTTAGAACTGTAAACGCAGAGATAAAATCTGGGATGTGTAAGGAAAATTTATTTAACACAAGCTGTGCTATTTGTAGTCAAATATTGAGCTTTCGTTGGTTTGTTGCGAAAGGACTCGTCAGTGGAGGTGAAACGCACGGATCATGTAAAGTGAAAGCACGCAGTATTTGAGGTAGTGAGTGTTTGTCTCTCTCTGTGTAAGCCCAGCCTCCTTCTTTACATAGACTCCTTCTTTACAGCATTTTACCTGACACCATTACCTGTGTGAAGCGCACCTGGACGGACTCACATAAACGTGGATTTTACAGGAGGAAATAAAGACGCTTTCTGGAAGTAAAGGTTTAAAGGACGTGATGTGTTCTCCATTTCGTAAACTGATCTAGACTTCGAGGTGAATTTTGTATAGAAGCTGATTTTCAGTGAAACAATTATTAAATGTAAAATGGTTGAAATAGGTTAAGAAAATCACTTATAAATCAATGATGAAATAAGCTCGTATACTATACCTTAAAAAAACAAGTGTTTAACCATATTATATAATAATAATAATAGTAATAATGTATATGAAATAAAAATGTTAAATGCTAACATTTTAGCATTTTGTTAAATGCTGTGTCAGTTTGTTGGTACGTCAATATTTCAGAAAATAGAAATTATTTGCTCATTTTCATTTTTTGCGGTCTGAAGAGATATCGCGAGATTACACGAGACTATAAAATAGCAAACACTGGAGCGGATCTGAGTTACCATGGAAACGGGGAAACGTCAAGCATCAAGACTCCGTCTCGTTGTTGTTTTCACTGATTTTAGGTAAGTTTGGTCCATAAAATCACACAAATAATATATATAACTGTTCCTGATACCTTACGTGTAATCGACACACTTCTGTTGAATATTTACTTCAAAGAAATGATTTAGTGTCTTCGAAAATGTCCGTTAGCATCTCAACCGTTTTGCGGTTGGCTAAATAACTCTTAATTTTGAGCCCTTGTTTAATGAAAGTTTGGCTTTTAATCGCATCTTTATGTGTAGATGAGATGTTATAATAGTTTTGTAAAGGTTTTGCTGGCAAATTGTTAATTTATTTAACCTAAAAGTTGCTGTACCGTTAATCTGTGACGTCACTTACATGAGCGCGAAAATTAACTGGAACTATTTCAAACATGTTTTGATCTCTAATGGTAAACAAATATGAATAAATAATGTTCTGCAATTTCAGGGGAGACAGAAAACCCAGTCTACAACAAAGGGGAAGCTGACAGAGGAGGAGGAAACACAGATGAACTGAGAAAGCTCATTAAATACTTTAAAATGCATTTATTTCACAATATATCTAATATCACCATGCATCTACAATTTTCTTTTGCAAAATTATTATTATATTTTTAATTTATTAGTTAAGAAGTCTTTGACATCCAAACGTAAGTATCTTAAGTAATATATATATATTTTAATATGTATATTATTCTTTCCACCTCTGCTCTAGCTTGGTCCCTTGTAATAAACATGGCATTTTATACTAAATATTGTTGGCTCAGTGACAAATTGCATGTTATGTTCCTAGATCCTTCCATGCTGATGGCCTGCTGCAGAGCTGAGCGACCTGATGTCAAAGGACATGAACCAGATGAACCTCAATCATTCAGTACACTACTGTTGAAAAGTTGTGGGTCTGTAAGATTTTTACATGTTTTTGAAAGAATCATCCTTTATATACTTACAGTGGGTACGGAAAGTATTCAGACCCCCTTAAATTTTTCACTCTGTTATATTGCAGCCATTTGCTAAAATCATTTAAGTTCATTTTTTTTCCTCATTAATGTACACGCAGCACCCCATATTGACAGAAAGACACAGAATTGTTGACATTTTTGCAGATTTGCACATGGTCCTAAGTATTCAGACCCTTTGCTCAATATTTAGTAGAAGCACCCTTTTGATCTAATACAGCCATGAGTCTTTTTGGGAAAGATGCAACAAGTTTTTCACACCTGGATTTGGGGATCCTCTGCCATCCCTCCTTGCAGATCCTCTCCAGTTCTGTCAGGTTGGATGGTAAACGTTGGTGGACAGCCATTTTTAGGTCTCTCCAGAGATGCTCAATTGGGTTTAAGTCAGGGCTCTGGCTGGGCCATTCAAGAACAGTCACGGAGTTGTTGTGAAGCCACTCCTTCATTATTTTAGCTGTGTGCTTAGGATCATTTTCTTGTTGGAAGGTAAACCTTCGGCCCAGTCTGAGGTCCTGAGCACTCTGGAGAAGGTTTTCGTCCAGGATATCCCTGTACTTGGCCGCATTCATCTTTCCCTTGATTGCAACCAGTCGTCCTGTCCCTCCAGCTGAAAAACACCCCCACAGCATGATGCTGCCAGCACCATGCTTCACTGTTGGGACTGTATTGGACAGGTGATGACCAGTGCCTGGTTTTCTCCACACATACCGCTTAGAATTAAGGCCAAAAAGTTCTATCTTGGTCTTATCAGACCAGAGAATCTTATTTCTCACCATCTTGGAGTCCTTCAGGTGTTTTTTTTTAGCAAACTCCATGCGGGCTTTCATGTGTCTTGCACTGAGGAGAGGCTTCTTCCGGGCCACTCTACCATAAAGCCCCGACTGGTGGAGGGCTGCAGTGATGGTTGACTTTCTACAACTTTCTCCCATCTCCCGACTGCATCTCTGGAGCTCAGCCACAGTGATCTTTGGGTTCTTCTTTACCTCTCTCACCAAGGCTCTTCTCCTCCGATAGCTCAGTTTGGCCGGACGGCCAGCTCTAGGAAGGGTTCTGGTCATCCCAAAGGTCTTCCATTTAAGGATTATGGTGGCCACTGTGCTCTTAGGAACCTTAAGTGCAGCAGAAATTTTTTTGTAACCTTGGCCAGATCTGTGCCTTGCCACAATTCTGTCTCTGAGCTCTTCAGGCAGTTCCTTTGACCTCATGATTCTCATTTGCTCTGACATGCACTGTGAGCTGTAAGGTCTTATATAGACAGGTGTGTGGCTTTCCTAATCAAGTCCAATCAGTAAAATTAAACACAGCTGGACTCAAATTAAGGTGTAGAACCATCTCAAGGATGATCAGAAGAAATGGACAGCACCTGAGTTAAATATATGAGTGTCACAGCAAAGGGTCTGAATACTTAGGACCATGTGATATTTCAGTTTTTCTTTTTTAATAAATCTGCAAAAATGTCAACCATTCTGTGTTTTTCTGTCAATATGGGGTGCTGTGTGTACATTAATGAGGAAAAAAAAAGAACTTAAATGATTTTAGCAAATGGCTGCAATATAACAAAGAGTGAAAAATTTAAGGGGGTCTGAATACTTTCAGTACCCACTGTATATTTTTCTTACACAAACACATCACTTCGCTTCAGAAGGGCTTTATTATTGTTATTGATGAACGATATACTTTGTGTTCACTTGGTGATATGTAAAGGCCAAAGAATGTTCTCATGTGATGTGTGCAAAGTATTTAAGTGCATATTAAAATTAAATTGAAGCAAAAGAGAAATACTTCAGAGTACAGTTACTGTTCAGTGAAACTGATTGTGTTTCATTAATTCATTTTATTATTCATTAATTAATTTTATTACATAGTTTAATTTATTCATTAATTCATTATTTATCCAGTTATCCAGTTAGTACTGTAAACAACTTCATACAAGTGCAGACACACATATTTAACACACAATTGTTAATCATTTTATTGATTCAGTGCATGGTGTGAGACTCCGAACCCAGGACTCCAAATACTAGTTTAAATAGAAATTAAATGTATTTGGTGAGCTCAGACCCAAGTAGATATTTTTCCTCCTTTTCCTTTCCGATGTTAAATCTGACAAATGGGTTACACAAGCACTGATGAATGCAAGACAATGGGCTCTGTGTAAAGTGTGACATTCTTGCTCACGTTCATGTCACTTGCACTTCAAGAAATCTTTTAAATCATGTTAGAACTTTATTCAGAAAATCCCTAATAAACACTACTGAGGCAAGATGCATTTTTAAGAACGTAGAAAATGGATTCTTTATTTAAATGCTTTAATAACTTTTTAATGTATCTAATTACAGTCAGTAACAATACAAATCAAACGCAAATAAGCATGCAAAACAAAGGAACAGAGAAATAATAAGGTAGATGCACCATTGTTGAAAACTGTGCTTTTTTTGTATAGCTGTTCACATTGTTGTTTTAAATTTGGCCAATAGCATATCAGATTTCCAGTGTGAACGTAGAACCCCAGAGTGCAGCCTGGTAGACACTCTCAACGGTTATTGGTTTAGGATTAAGATGAGCTTATTGGTGTAGAGATGCGTGACGCTTTTACAGCTTATTGGTGTAGAGAATGAGCAGGCTATGAGCAGGCTTGGAATGCGGAAGTAGACATTCAGACGAATAAACTTTTTATATAAATTAAAAAGCGTATATATAAATTTTATGTTTTTGCGTTTCCACAACATTCCATGAAAACAGAAATACAAAGAGTGGTGAATTACGACGAACAGAATAGAAATAAATGGTCTAATGTACAATTACTCCCTCAACAGCTGTATTAAGCTGCGTTCACGTCACCTCGTATTTACCGGTATCTTGAAATGACAACACGTGATGTTATATTCGGAGCTGTTCACGTCCTTTTGGTCCTTGGACTGGGAATTATGCGTTTCTATGGGACCACTATCAACGCCTAAATGAATCTACAGCGGTCAGGTGGTACAGCGGCCACGTGGTACATGTGGGAGCTTTCAGAAAACTCCCAGCTTACAAGCTGTAATTACGATCTCTACGAGGAAGTGAACGCTTTTTACAAGCTAGAATCTTGTAACTACAGGAATTACGAGGCCGCGTGAACGCACCTTTAGACACTAATACCTCGACATTACTCGCTGGTTTTTGTTAGTGACACGGCAATATAATGCGAAGTATGGGGTAGAAGGTGTAGGACTACAAATTAGTTGGACTACAAATCCCAGGAGTCAAGACACTATAAAAGGAAACCAAATTTTTTGGGACTATGTGGTACCATGTGCTAAGCGGGAGAAGCTGTTAGGTGTTTTTCAAGGCTGTGTAATAGCAGATGAAAAGACCAGTTGATTAATGAACATAGCAGCATAGAACTGAATGGTGAAGGTAAGGATTGTGATTTATGAATACTACAGTGAGTTTGTCTAGTTTTAACAGCTGTATTTGCTTTCTGTTTTAGTGTCCTTATGGGAACTGTGTTGATTGGTGCCACAGAGAATTAAACAGATATAGAATCAGAATCAGAAAGAGCTTTATTGCCAGGTATGTTGTTTACACATACTAGGAATTTGTTTTAGTGACAGAAGCTCCACAGTGCAACAGAGTGACAGCGACAAGACACGTCACATAATAAAAAGAATAAAATAATAATATACAAATTTACAAGATAGACAAAGTGCAAAAAAAAAAGCAAAAAACAATATATAATATAGACAATTGTATGTACAGTTATGTGTGCAAATTTGAAATATAAGTAAGTGTTTTAAGTAAATAATGTGTAATAGTGTTGTGTGTTCCATGTTTGTCAAGTGTTCATGAGATGGATTGCCTGAGGGAAGAAACTGTTCCTGTGTCTGGTCGTTCTGGTGCTCAGGGCTCTGTAGCGTCGACCAGATGGCAACAGTTCAAAGAGGGAGTGTGCTGGATGTGAGGGGTCCAGAGTGATCTTCTTTGCCCTTTTTCTCACTCTGGATAAGTACAGTTCTTGGAGAGTGGGGAGGGTTGTGCCAATGATTCGCTCAGCAGACCGGACTACCCTCTGTAGTCTTCTGAGGTCAGATTTGGTAGCTGAGCTGAACCAGACGGTAATTGAAGTGCAGAGGATGGATTCAATGATGGCAGAGTAGAACTGTTTCAGCAGCTCCTGTGGCAGGTTGAACTTCCTCAGCTGGCGAAGGAAGTACAACCTCTGCTGGGCCTTTTTCACAGTGGAGTCAATGTGAATGTCCCACTTCAGGTCCTGTGAGATGGTGGTGCCCAGGAACCTGAATGACTCCACTGCAGTCACAGTGCTGTTCATGATGGTGAGTGGGGGGAGAGCAGGGGGGTTTCTCCTGAAGTCCACGATCATCTCCACTGTCTTGAGCGTGTTGAGCTCCAGGTTGTTAAGACTGCACCAGACAGCCAGCTGTTCAACCTCCAGTCTGTAAGCAGACTCGTCTCCGTCCCGGATGAGGCCGATGACTGTGGTGTCGTCCGCAAACTTCAGGAGCTTGACAGAGGGGTCTTTAGAGGTGCAGTCGTTGGTGTAGAGGGAGAAGAGCAGTGGGGAGAGGACACAGCCCTGAGGGGCGCCGGTGCTGATGGTGCGGGTGCTGGATGAGAATTTTCCCAGCCTCACTAGCTGCTGCCTGTCTGTCAGGAAGCTGGTGATCCACTGACAGACAGAGGTGGGCACGGAGAGCTGAGTTAGTTTGGGCTGGAGGAGTGATGGGATGATGGTGTTAAAAGCAGAGCTGAAGTCCACAAACAGGATCCTCACATAAGTCCCTGGTCTGTCCAGATGCTGGAGAACATAATGCAGTCCCATATTGACTGCATCATCCACAGACCTGTTTGCTCGGTAAGCAAACTGCAGGGGGTCCAGTAAGGGTCCAGTGATGTCCTTCAGATAAGCCAGAACCAGTCTTTCAAATGACTTCATGGCCACAGACGTTAGAGCCACAGGTCTGTAGTCATTAAGACCAGTAATTTTGGGTTTCTTTGGGACGGGGATGATGGTGGAGCGTTTGAATCATGAGGGGACTTCGCACAGCTCCAGTGATCTGTGATATAGTGAAGAATACAGGTACTGATCTTAACTGAATTGATTGGGGAGAGTTGGTTCTAAACTTTTTATATTGTAATTTGTGTGTTGTATGTTTTATTGTTTTAAGAGGCTTGTTTTTGTTTTTGTTTTGTAAATATTGTATAGGGCAATCATCAATTTGTATTTTCTTTGTTTTTTTACAGATGATGCATGATTGCTGTTTACTTTTTATTTAAAGCATTGGTGGCTTAATGGGCATTTGAGAGATGACTTTAATGTTGAATTGGGTCAAAAGTTGAAGTGGCAAAGTGATTTATTTTGGAGATTGTGTTTTTAACAAAACACAATCTCCAAAATAAATCACTTTTTGTTGTTCTTGTTTTTTGTTTGTTTTTTTTGTTTTTTTACTTGGACCTGCAAATGACCATGGGGTTCCTTTTTCTTATATATGGTGTACTCTGTTAAGGTGGGGGGAAGAAAGTGTAGTGGTTTAATGTCATGATTTACTTTTGCTTTGGAGTGTGGAGTGAAAGGGTGTGTTATTTGTGAGTGAGTGTGCACTTATTTGCAGAGCAATTGCCATGGGATATGATTGGGAACCCTGTTGTCTGTAAAGGTTACAAGTTTTTTGTTTTGTCTCTTTGCCATTTTGATTCCCTGTGGTGCTACTTTTGAGTGCTGTATAATACATTTTTATATTTGCAAAGAAACACACTGTGGTTGTTGCCCTTTTGGAGTTCTCCTCATCCCCTGTGTGATGATGGGGATATATATATATATATATATATGTTTGTATATGTGACCCGTCACGGAAACCAGGGACACAAGTCGGCAGCACAACTATCGAGCAAAATGAGAAAGAAGCATTTTTTTTTTCAAAATTGGTGATTTTCGTTTTTTTTGCAGAATCTGTTAGTTGAGATGACGAAGAAGCCTCTCCGTGTTTGAGATAGCATACATTTTGAGGTTGAAATCGGCTTGTTTTTCTGGGATTCTATCTCGCAGTAGGGGCGTGTCATTGTCTGTGTGTATTTCCATACTGGAATCGGATACGCCGACTTTTGTTTCTTTTGTTATTGCCCCGCCCTCCAAAGGAAGCATGGCTACTTATTTATGCAGCTCTCTGACCGGCTCTGATATCAAAATTCAGTGAAGATGGACGGCGCAAAGAATATCGCAGATGAGCTGAACCGTGGCCGTTACACCGAAAATGTTTTGAAGTACTTCTTCGAAAAGCCGGATGATTATGAACAAGCGCTCACTGATTCTGAAGACGATCTGAGCGACGATGAAAGCAGCATAATAAGACTGAATAATATCCCTAATCTGCAACTGAGCGAAGATGAAGACGAGGAAGAATGTATCGGACTGGCGTCAGACGAGTTGGACCGTAAGATATCAGAGGCTATATCGATAGTAACATTTGATGGGGATAAAGACAGAGAAATGGTGAAAATCCGTAACTTTGACTGTAAATGCTGCACGAGGAGAAAAGAGAACTCTCTGCATGGGAGACAGTCATGTAGCCAGAAGCTTTCTCCAGATATTATGTACAACATACGGCTGGATTCTTTAGCTGCGGAAAAAGAGTGGCAGGACATGCAAATTATTGGACATTTAGAGGCAAACAGACGCACAGTGCAAACTTCGGAGATGGTTACATCCACAAAGAAGACCCCGACAAAGAGGAAGTGTGCCCGAACGACTTATTTCATTGGAGGCAACGAGATCTGCAAGAATACTTTTCTGTTTCTTATGGGGTGAGTTTCCATTAACATCAAAGTTTGTCGTTTTGTGTTCATTCTAAGAACACGTGTTTTCTCATGTGTCTACTTTTATTAGCTAGCTCAGGACTGTCGTTTTAATTGTAATCGTTAGCATCGTATCACTTGCCAAAAAGCCCCATTACTATAATGGGCTTTTAGATGGTAATGTTAGCATCTGCTATTAATTTGAATAATGCTTCAATTGCTTGAATTGACTGGTGTGAATGACTTAGCCCACGTAAACCTGCCAGTTAGCATTCTTGAATTGAATGTGATGCTAATCATTTTAGCTAGTGGTGGAGGAAGTGCTACATTCTAAACAAGAATTTTCTAACGTAATGGTAAATGTATCAGATTAAATTCCTACTTAAGTAAAAGTAAAAGTGTCCGTAGCTGTAAAATGTGCGTTATAAGTCAAAAGTAAAAGTATTTATGAAGAGTTTAATGTACAGGATTTTTTTTAATCCTTTGACTCAATAATTTGACCAATAATTTGTACAATGCATTCTGATATAGGTGACAAGATGCCTGTTAGCATGATGTTAAACGTTTTTTCCTTTTTTTTTCTCCTTTTTTCAGCATTGGCAAAGACACCCTGGCTGATATAGTCAAACACTATGAGGAGAATGGCGCAAGACCACGTTTGAGGAAGAAGCACTCACTGCCACGTCCGCCAGCCAGGTTCATCAGGCCTGGGGATATCAACAGAGTTGTGGACTTCATAAAAAAACTATGCAGAAGACAATGCCATCATGCTGCCTGGCCGACAGCCTGGGCATAAGGATTGGCATGTGAAGTTGCTGCCAACTCATGTGTCCAAGGCCTCAGTGTGGCGTCTCTACCTGAAGTCTGCTAAGGAGCTTGGTATGTGTAAACACTGATTTAGAATTGAGTGCTTATAATGTGAAATAATGCGAAGCACTATTAGCAATTACAATACAATTAACCATAAGCAATATCTGTTTTTCAGGTGAGCGTGCAGTTTGTAAAACCAGCTTCAAAGCACTGTGGGACCGACTTCTCCCACACATCAAAAGTTGCCGGCCACGCACAGATCTCTGCTGGCAGTGCCAAAGCAATAACGAGCAGCTGATACGAAGTGCAAACCTCCCAGATGACAGAAAGTCTGAAGCAGTAAAGAAGCAACAAGATCATCTTTCCCTTGTGCAGAAAGAGAGGGCTGTGTACAACGACATGACTGCTGCCTGCAGAAAGATTTGCTCTGGCTCTAACCTGTCTTTTGGACCGTCCCTACCAGCAAGTAAGAAGATTAGGATGCATTACAGTTTTGATTTTGCTCAGCAGGTAATACTTCACACACATTTACTTTACTTTATTAATATCCCTTAAAGGGCGATTTGGTGCATGAGAATAAGCAGCCTGATAATAGCGCAAATGCAGAATAGCATCAATATAGTAATTTTTATCTTTATTAGACAGTTATGAATATACACAAATTTTATTTAATCTAATCCAAGTTCCCTCTCACCCTCTGTCTCCAACAGTTACACTTTCCCTCAAACCCTCTCCAGCCAGGACCAATGTACTTCCTGACCCCACGGAAATGTGGCCTATTTGGTGTTTCCTGTGAAGGGCTGCAGAAACAGGTGAATTACCTGATTGATGAAGGCATGTCATCTACTAAGGGAAGCAATGAAGTCATCAGCTACATGCATCATTTCTTCGGCAACTTTGGAGTTGGAGAAACAGAGGTGGATCTTCATTGTGACAACTGCAGTGGGCAGAACAAGAACAACTTCATGCTCTGGTACCTTGCCTGGCGGGTTGGACACAAGCTTCACGATAAAATTGAAATCCACTTCCTTATTGCTGGCCACACCAAGTTTTCCCCTGACTGTGGCTTTGGACTCATCAAGCAAGCCTACATGAAGACAAGAGTCAACACTTTGGCAGACATCGCTGAGGTACTTTAACTTTACTTTGCTTTAATGACTTCAGTGCTGTTTTCTGTTCTGCTTCAATGAAACATTTAACTGAAGATCTTTTTTTTTCTTCCTCTCTTCTCTTTTTTGTCATCAGGTTGTGGAAAACAGCTCTCCTGTGAGTCACCTCAATATCCCACAGCTTGTTGGAACGGCAGAGGGCAAAGTTTTAGTCCAGGCCTTCGACTGGCAGCAGCATCTGACTCACCACTTCCGTAGACTCCCACAGATCAAGAGTTATCAGCACTTCAGGTACTTATATTGAAACTTTCACATTGTGTACATACAATATAACATAGTACATAGTAACAGCATACACATGACAGTATTTTATGAGAAAATACTTTGCCATGTTTAAAATGTCTTATGTGCTTATTCTGTCACAGCTTTGATGCCAAGAGACCCGGTGTGGTGCTTGCAAAAACTCACTGTGATGCACAACCTGTCGAATATCAGCTACTGCGCGACGGAGCAGATCTGCCCTCTATCGACGGTCTTTCTGTCCTGGCCCCACTTGGACTGAACATTGACAGGCAGACCTATCTGTATGAAAAAATCAGGCCATTCTGTGCTGACGAGGCAAGATACATCACATGCCCATCGCCAAGGGTCACAACACAGAAGAGACCGCGAATGTAATATCATTGGACTGTGTAAAAGTGGTACTTTGGTTCATACTCATGCCCTGGAAAGTTTTTGAAAATAAACATACATAGATACAGATCCTTGAAAGTGCTTGAATTTATTTTGTGCAAGAAGTTTTCTGGAAGAAATTCCATATTATTCTCTCCGGTCCGATAATGTGTTATTTCGCCAACACTTCGTGGACTATGCTTGATTTATGTTAGTTACTTGCATTTACGCATTACGTGAAGTTACTGTTTCTCAACGGGGGCGTTCAGAGATCAACGGGGGGCGTTGGAAGCAAGATTTTTAAAAGGGGGGCGTTCAGGTGTTCTTGGGGGGCGGGGCGTTCACGAGTTTACACCAAAGATCCAGGCAAGACAAGATTAAACTTGTAATTACTTGCAAAAGAATTGCCTACAACATTCTAAAATCTGCCAGTTTAATGCAACATGTGAGTTATGTATCGTTTCTTTTGCAACGATTATTTTTCCAGTCATAGACCAGCGCTTAAGCGCTGACAAGAATTCACGTGCACAAAAATGTGTTTTGCGCTGACAACAATCCGGTGGTGGCTTGAATCCAGCGCTGACTAGAATGATGCAGCGGAGGAATGGAAAGTTGACAAACCATTAAAAAAGTATTGACTTAAGAACCACATATATTTTTTTAGATATTTTCAATAAATCATGTTCCCATTGATCCGGTGACGAATTTTAAAATTAAGGAAACTAAATTCTATTTATAAGGTAACATTTTTACATTTTTAGGCATTAACTAATGCCATTGCCTAATGCCAATTTTTTCTTTGTTCACCAAGTAATTTACTGGTCTGGCATTATTGTGAACTCGCAAGACTTCAAGCAGAAAATGTCAATTTGATGGATAATTTAAATATATTCTGTAATCACATAAGGTAATGTATTAATTCCGCCGTCACATCTGAGCGCGAAACGCTGCTTGGATAGTCTCAAGATAGTTAAAAATATTTAATAGCTAATACAATAATAATTTAATCTAATTGTTCATATGTGTTTATTCTGATTATGAACACAAATTAATCATGACAAACCAAATAAACTTGAATCGAATTAATTATACCATTGATGAAAACAAGCTGATACCAAGGTATTTAATTATAACATAATTTTTCATGTAAAAATCATGATTGTATTTATTTATTTTTTTCGAAAGTAAGATTAATGTAAGCAGCTTCTTGCAATACTGTCCTAAATGCGTAACAAAACATTACTGCTTAAATGACCATATAGCCAGTCATTTTTACTGTCCAATGACAGCCCATATTTACTCTGAGTGGCAAGGGAGAGAGTCGGAAGTTGATTTGTTGCCCCTACGAGTTTATAATAGCATATTTTAACTATATTTTCAAATAGATTAAAAAAAAAAAAAAGTCAAATTGTTTTTAAATGCTGGCTTTATTAAGCTATGTCTCATATGTCTATTTTTTTTTAATATAGGCCTACTATTTATTAATTTATTGTTCTGTTTTATTAAATTTTTTTACATTTAACATGAATAATCAAACATTTAACATAAAACAAGTATTGCACAACAATTTTAAATGTCTACTCATTTGCCCATTTTAAAAATGATTTATTCATTTATATTTTTGTTTTAATTAAATTGATTTATGCTATTCCTTATTCTTTTGGTTTATAAGGTGTCACAACAAATCCTGCATTCCTATTTTTCCATACATAATATAATAGCCATAATAATGTCAGAAACACCATGCGTGAAACACCATGGCATTATGCATTAGGCCCAACAAAGTCTGACAAACACAGCCCTCGACATAGAAATCAGATGTTTAAACTCGTAGTTATTTTGTGCGCTAGCGCGTTCATGTGGAGGCTGCCAGTGTATGGACATATACGCATTTAATCATCAGTATTTCATCAGTTCTTCTGCGTCTCCTCACTGCATTCAACTCTCTCTGAATTCACAAGTTCCCTTTGTAATGCGAAGCATGTGACTTGAACGCTTAAGTTTCAGAAAACATCGTCATCGAAGTTTATATGTCTATAGTTTATATAAAACATTGAAGTTTGGTTTTCAAACCCTGTGTCACGAGACTTAAAAAATGGGTTGACAGGAATCATATAGTTTGTGTAAGTTAGCCTATGTTAAAAAAATTTTTTCATAAAAGCATAGTCTAAAATGAATAAATAAACTAAATATATTTGACTTAATTGATTAACAAAGCAAAAGAAAAAAAACTATGACGAATAGTAGCCTATGCTGCTGAGCTTGATTCATTTTTGCGAGGCGTGGCGCTCCGCAAACAAGTTCAAGGAAAGGAAACAGATGGCAAAAAGCGCATCCTGTTTTCTTTATTTTGCAAAAGTTCTGTTCTGTTTTAGTGTGAGTATAAAAGTAAGCTTCGCAGTATCGAATAATGTCTTACTCCTATCTGTAAATTACAGAGTATTTAAGTTGTTTCTGCTGGTATAAGGAAACAGTTGAAGTGATCGCGCCGGCGCCTCGTGTGCGCACACAACAAAGTCTAGTGCTGCAAACTTGACATCGCAGCCTGTTCATCATCAAAATAAAATACAGTCAGCCAAACATATAAAAAATTACACTGCTCATTTTAAATATGTGCCATTCAGCGTGACCACCGCTGAAACTGGTCCCGCCAAGCACATTTTTGATCTGAAGAGGATGATTTTTTTCATCGATATTGAAACGGGAGTTGAGTACAAATCCTAGTTAACATAATAAATGATAGTTCAGCATCCAAATACATTGCTAATATGGAAACATTTGAATTCGTGCCGAACAAGAGATGTAGGCTGCGTGAGAACACCGGTTTTTACTTTCAGTTTCGCTTCAAATGAATTCGTTTTGGCTTGTTTATAGCTACTTATAAGTTTGTATTATTGTTCTGTATATGTATATTATATATTTTAGTATTCTTATGCTTGGCTTGACTTGGTTTGGTCGCATCAATTTAAAAAAAAAAAAAAGAAGAAGAAAAAAAAGGGTGCTCTTTAAAAAAAAGTTTGACAGCCACTGCTTTATAAATATTTTGCTTATGTGTCGGAAAACACAAAACATGGCATGGACCACTTTTGGTGTTATATGAGAGGGGGATCCCCCAAATGAGGTTCCGGATCCGGCTTGTTGCGGCACAAATTAAGCCCTGCCACTGTTCAGTCAAATCAAATCTGTTATTTGGCTTGCAGTGACTTTCTTTTTAATTATATATGAAAGCTGCAGTCCGTAACTTTTGGAGCTCTAGCGGTAAATAAACAAAATTGCAGGCATCTTGGTACTGTGCAGGTATTGTACCGCAGCGGTGCCGACCCGAACCAGTCTAAAATAGTCCCAATATAAACACTTATTATAGGTGTACCTATAGGGGATCTGGATAATGGATAGGGGGCGCTGGCCCAAAAAAGGTTGAGAACCACCGCGTTAAGTGTTTACCACGTGAGTTACTTTGTGTTGTACGTTGCCATGATGTTCACGCGCGCACAAAACTACTACGGTACCTCAGCGTTTCACAGACACACTGTGAAATGACTGGTTACATGAGCCTAATCTCTTTTCAATAAAATCCATGCAAAAGTTAATATCAGATCATTTTAGAATACAGTATAGGATATGTACCGAATATTCTTCAGTTTTATGCAGAACAGAAATATGACAAATAGAATCAGACCTCTGTCATATGGCCAAAAATAAATGCAAAAAAAAAAAAGCTTTTTGCACAGTTGTGTTTGACACATGAAAACTGTAACAATGTATTTTACAAGGTTACACGATGTAACCTTGCTCTCACTTGAAATGTGTCCCCACAAAAGTGCCTACCTTCAAATGGCCACAACTTCTTCAAATATTATCAGATTTCCATGTGTTACACATCGTTGGAAAGCTTGGAGACTACACTTTCAGAATCTATGAATAACTCAAAATGCCCCAGACTTGTGTCCCTACTTTCCGTGACTGGTCACATATGTGTGTGTAGCAAACTGTCATTAGTCACTGAACCCCACCAATATAGTAAACATTCCCTTAACCCCTAGTAAAATTAACCATAGTTTTGCTACAAAAACGAGTTATTAATATGGTGTATGTGTGGTTAACGCATGGCAATCAATATGCCAACAGATATTTTAACAATAAAACCATGGTTACTTTTTGCAAGGAAGGAAATGGAACTTGAACCCAACAACACTCGTCACTTTTTCTGTTTTGTTATCAGAACTGCACTACTGAAAACCTCATTAATCCTGAATGTAGTTGCCCGCTTCTATATAAAAAAACTTAAAAACAATACATTTAATCACCCCTTTAAATACTTTTCTAAAATCATTGGATAATTGAAATATTACACAGAATTGTCGCAACTAAATTAAGAATTCAATAATTAGATGGACTTCATGCCTGCTTAAAGCAATACATAGCAAATTATGTTAACATGAAATATTAGAAACCGTAAAAAACGACAGACTAATGCAAATGACTGAAACCTGTTGTCATGCACGTGTTTGCCATAGCTAAAACACTGCAAAGTTTAACTTTAAATGACATCAATTAATACATCTTTAATGAATCTTTTATGGACTCTTTGCAGAATGTAAAAATGGACATCTTATCACCCCAGCTTAGTGTGGAGGAGACGGTTAATATTTTTAATTCTGTCTGCTTGGATACATTAGATCAGGTGGCGCCTCTAAGGCAGGTGCATAAAAAGCACAAATCAGCCCCATGGTTGAATGAACATATCAGGTCCCTGAGAAGGAAATGTAGAAGATGTGAACGGAAATGGAAGAAAGACAAGTTACAAATCTCTTATGAAATGTTAAAATAAACGCTATCTAAATTCCAACGAGCTGTGAAATCTGCTAGGACAAGCTACTTAGCAAATGTTATTGAGAAAAATCTCCAAAATCCGAGAGTTCTCTTTTCAACAATTGATTCTCTTCTGAACCCTAAATTAGAGGTGTCTGCCGATACATCTGTTGAATTATGTGAAAGCTTTTTACAAGTCTTTGTCGGTCGCATATCAGAGACTCGAAATAATATAGTTGCACATATAGTGCCTTTGACTGTACCAGAAGCCCCTGCTATGCTAACGGAATTTGAGCCTATTTCCATGTCCATCTTGAAAGATATTGTTTCTAAGCTGAAGCCTACTTTTGCTCCTCAAGACACCTCTGTTAAGGCAAATAATTGAAACGGTCGGCCCATATATAGTTTCTATTATAAATAAAAGTTTTATTTCAGGGTTTGTCCCAGATTACTGTAAACACGCTGTAGTTCAGCCCTTACTTAAAAAAGAAAATCTGGATAAGAGCATTTTCTGCAACTATAGACCAATTTCTAAACTTCCATTTCTGGCCAAGATTTTAGAGAAAAGTGTTCTTATTCAACTATTCTTTCCTTGATGAAAATGAAATTTGTGAAGTATTTCAGTCAGGTTTTAAGAAACACCATAGCACAGAAACAGCATTATTAAAGGTTTTTAATGATATTTTTATGGCAACCGATCAAGGAAATATGACTGCACTCTTGCTTTTAGATCATATTATAATACTAATAATAAAATATTAATATATACAGTACTGTGCAGAAGTCTTAGGCATGTTAGTATTTTTTCACACTAAAAATATTATTTTTATTTATCTTTTGCTGTAGTGTGTCAGTAGGAAATTTCAGTTTACATTTAATTGTAATAATCCAGTGAGATTTTTGTATGTATAAGGAGTCTGACAACAGCCAGTATGATCCACATGGAGATCTTTTGCATTGAATATAAATATGTCTGTCTTGTATGGTGAACAGAATCCACATTGGATCGCAAACAGAAAATGAGTTAAGCTGAAATGTTTTTAAATGTCTTTGATGCTGATGTTAACTGATAGCTATATATGAAATGATCCATGATGCTGACCAATATAGTACTTGTAATCCCTTCAATTTCATATCTGAACAACTATGTAGCTGTAACAACTAGGAAAAAAAAAACCTCTTCATGTAAACACATATGTAATTCTTTGTTCTTAATCAACGTATGTGCACAAATAACCTGCTTCTCTGGACTCTGCCTGAAGACATTGCCTTTTGAATGGTGAAGCTCCCCCCCTCAGTGGTTGTAATTAATGGTAATGTGCAACTAAACTAAATTCAACAGCACGTTGTTTAGTATTGGATATTGCTAAAATTACAACTTACTGTACAAGTTCTCATATGAATTCTAGTACTTGCACACAGTAGCCAGTGGCCAGGTACCCAAGCTGGCAGAACCACAAGGTCTGTCTGGCTGACATTAGGCTAAAATATATAGAAACATATCAGAGCCTAGAAAATATATATGTTGTTTATATTCAGTGATAGTACAATCATTCACAAGATACAACATTTCAGAACTCACCAGAAGGGACAACTCAGGGAAACAAGAAAATGGTGGAAGCCAGATCACTACCACGGAGGAATTAGCAACATACACATTGACATCCTGTAACAAAGAAACAATTATTAGATACACACAAATGTATCCCGTTTTCAATCAAATCTTTTAGACTGCTACTTTACCATGCGGAAAGTGATGTGCTCTATGATTCTAAGGCAACAGTTCAAACTCTATAATAATAAAAATAAAAAAAACATGAGTTCCTTTGATTTTCTTCCATCTCATTTTACGAATAAAAAAAAATATTTTACCATTGCTTCAACTTCTTCTGACAGTCCTAAAGACAACAAATCAGAACGCAACAGCACAGTTGATCCCACAGAAACAATTTGTTCCTCCAGATCACAGTTGGGGTCCAACACATGTGCAACCTGAAAATATTAACAAGTCAGTTACCTGTAGAACTCTTGACATTTCCACACTGAAGGTCTGATTCAGCTGTAACTGCTGGCTTGTTCATATCATCTATCAGGTTTCTAGTCTCCATGTTTGGAAGAGACCCTTAAAGCAATAAAATTACCAGATAGAAAAGATCACTGTAGATGCAAAGGATTATGCCAAACAAATATGTGATATTTTATTTTTTTGTCAAGAAGTCTGACCTCTGTTTGAAGAAGCTGAAGATGTCAATGTGGGATCTTGTCTTTTTGTGGTGTCACAAATCCTCTCAACTTTCAATGCAGGGCTCTCTCGAATGCAAGATTCAGTTCCAAACATCTTTGCTCCAGAGTTGCAGACGCTGTACTCCTGCTGTTCACTCAGACCCACTAGATACACAATAAACAAATATTCATAAAAATTGAGAAATTATCAATTGATTCAAACATTGACATTTCAGCAATTTACTGCTCAAACCTCTAATCAAAATATTTAAACATAGCTTTAAGATAAAATACATGCTATTGTCTTACAGAACTAGGTCTAGTTCTTTAAGATTTAATTACCCGTGGTATCTTTATTCATGACATTCTCAATATGTCTGTCGGATGTAGTGACTGAAGTAACTCCCGGTTCACCCACAACACGAGGGTCAGGGACCGATATAAAGTTGGTTTGACATTGGACGTTTGACATTCGTCAGAGATTCAGCTTCGAAAATACTTCAATAGATCAATAGCGATTCAGTATAAGAACAAAAAAAAGTTGTGTTCGAATTGTTTGAAAAAGTAGAAGAGGACACACAATGTAGTTTATGTGTTTAATCTGCTTTGCTGTATTAGAAACCTATTCATTTTGTAATGTAAAATAGCAGATAGGGACCGTCTACAAAGTACAAAACGAAGAGGAAATACGCTCAATTTTTCCATCCATATGCTTTTACTCTTGAAAAAAGGTGATCAAACTGTGTACACAAAACTTTGAAACATACACACACTCAGTTTCACCTGGTAAAAACACTGTAAATGTTACATATTGGACAGAATAAAAGTAGTGGTAATAGTAATGTTATTAAGAAAAAGAAGTTTTACATTTTGAGGAAAAACCATAATATTCAATCCCAAATTCAAATAGTGTGATCTATTACTATGTCCTAAAAGAACTGCTTTCAGTTGGTTTTACTATCATTAGTGATGCAAAAACAATGCTATTGAGATTCAGATGTGATAATAAATTTGTATAAAATACATATAGACAAATTTTTCAAATATAGATGTTGTGTGTTGTTGCTGGCTCCTAGAAGAACATTTCAAGATTGGTTTTAATCACAGAATTGTAATACAAGGCAAGCTATTGATATTCAAAGAAAGACATAATCTCAACACAACTCAACTTCTATTCTAACTCAACTTTAAATGCTGTGTGTCATTACTGGTTCCTAGAAGAACATTTTAAGGTTGGTTTCATCCAGGAAACAATAGCATAACATGTGTTATTGAAAGCAACAATTGCGAAAAATCTCGCAAAGCCTCCTAAAGACTGAGCGGTATTACTGCCCCCTAGAGGAACATGATGAAGTTGTTCTGACTGAGTTTGATTTTCAAAATGTAAATAAATTCTTTATAAATTCATACAGTGTTCAATCTCAACTTCAAAGGTTGTGTCATGTTACTTGGACATAAAAGATTTTTTCCACACAGGTATTTGTCTAATTTGTAATCCAGGATGAATGCTATTGAAAGAAATTCAAATCTCTCAATAAATTAATTTAAAATACATAGTTTTCTATCTCAACTTCAAAGGGTGTGTGTTGTTGCTGGCTCCTAGAAGAACATTTTAAGATTATTAAAATATTCAAAGTACATGCTGCTGCAATATCTGCATATTACGACCACATAGATGGCAAGTCAGTTGGGAAGCACGACCTGGTCATCAGGTTCATTGGGGTTCGAGACGGTTGAATCCTCCTCAACCCCCCTCCATACCCTCTTGGGACTTGTTCTGGTGCTCCGAGGCCAGCAGAAGAGAAAGGATGTCTCCAAGCAGAGGATGGCCCCCTGGATAGTGAACGCCATCACCTTGGCTTACCAAGCACAAGGTGTGCCCTGTCCAATCAGGTTGCATGCTCATTCTACGGAGGTGTTGCATCCTCCTGGGTGCCTCAGATATGACAGATATTTGTAGAGCTACAGGCAGGGCGACACCTAACATGTTCGCTAGATTCTATAGCCTTCGTGTCAAGCTGGTCTCCTCCTGTGTTCTCATCTTAACTGGTCAGAGACACGGAGAGGCCTGGCTTAGTGTCGGCTTGCTGCGCTTACATGTGCTTATTGCTCCAGAGAGTCCCTACAATGAAGACCCTGTTGAGTCCTTCACCGCCCTCGGCAGCCAGACGTGGCAGAGTGTCTGGCGCCAGGCCTATATTCTGTTGAATCCTTGAGAACCGTATTTAGGCTGTGTACCAAATGTGTGACCCTGCAGGGATCCCATATGTGTAATTTCCACGGTTGCTCCTAAACGAAGCCTGTGTCTTTCCCTTTGGGAGAACCCACCTATCATCAGGTTGGAGTCACCCCAGTACTTCCATATGCAGTACAGCCCTGTGTGGTTAGTCTAAGTGTACATCTCCACATAACTCCTTCAGGGAAGAATGTGGCTTCCACAGCGTTCCCTTCCCAGTGGGTGGGCACGCTTTCCCAATGTTATCCAATATTCTCACTGTGTGGGTTATCACAGAACAGGGGATCTTATTCGCCAAACATGACCGACTGAATAGGAACGTCTCGGTTACAAAGGTAACCCTTGTTCCCTGAACACGAAAACCTAAGGAATGCATTGCACCTGCTGCTTATTATATACCTATGCTGCGTGGCAGAGCAGCTGCTGCAAATAATTGCATGCCAATGTGCATTGGCTCGTTTTAGTTACACTCAAACGAGATTCCTATACATCGGTCTGTCCGACGTACAGTGCCCTCCACAATTATTGGCACCCTTAGTAAATATAAGGCAGCTGTGAAAATAAATCTGCATTGTTCATCCTTTTGATCTTTCATTAAAAAAATTCACATAATTCTAACCTTTCATCGAAGTAAAACAATTGAAAGTGGGGGGAAACTCACATTATGAAATAAATGTTTTTCTCCAATACATGTTGGCCACAATTATTGGCACCCCTAGAAATTCTTATGAGTAAAATATCTCTGAAGTATATTCCCATTCATATTTAAAATTTTTAGCACACCAGGGTGACTAGAGGCCAATTCACACCACACCGACAAACACCAACAAACGCCAACTAACAAGTTGGCCGTTGGATTTAGAATTCTATGAGAAAAAACTGTCATGTTCACACTGCCCCAACAAACACCGAAAACGAGTGACGTCTGACTGGGAAAATTAATGTTACATATATTAACAATACTGTCAGGCAAGTTTATTATATTAATAATATAGTATCATATATATTTTCATTGTATTAAAGTATTGAGGCAAAACAAAAGTACTAACCTGAAATCCGAAGCGCTGTAGCCATCGATCTGATCGCAACCTATTGCGCTGCGGTTGGGATACACCGGTTTTTAAACTTTTTTTTTAGCGCGACCCTTTTTATTAACGAGACCCATAAGCATATACAACCATGTAGCTAAACAAGCCTAAACGAATTATTAAAAAAACGAAACTGAAGGTAAACCTGCGTTGCTCTCATGGTGGTTATAACATTACCTCTCTCTTTCGGTGAAGTGGAGCAGCTGCTCTTGCTGAATGGCACGGATTGCACTATGGACTATTGTAAATTTTGTATATTTTTAACTTTAACTGTATTTTATTTTTTATAACGAACAAGCTGCGATGTCACGTTTCCACTGGTTTGTTGTATGTGCGTGAGGCGCGGGCGCGATCAAACAGCTGTCTGTGCAGGGGACTTGCCTCATCGTCATGGCAACGGTTCGTAGCCAGGTCAGATTACGTCAGAGTTTGTTGCCGTTTGTTGGAAAACTGTTCACACTGGGCAGACATTCCACGACCCGACAAACGCCGATTAAACATGTTCAGTCGGATGAAAACCAACTCCGACCAACGCCAACAGACGCCAACAGGGGTTTCACACCGATCCAACAAACTCCAACAGACGAGTTTGTTGCCGTTCGTTGGCTGTTGTCGGTGCGGTGTGAATTGGCCTTAGGAGAATGAAATTGTCCAGTCATGACTTCCTGTTCCACAGGAGTACAAATATGTGCAAACACAAAGGCCAAATTCCCTTAATCATTCATCACAATGAGAAAAACCAAAGAATATAGTTCTGATGTGCAGCAAAAGATTGTTGAGCTTCACAAAATAGAAAATGGCTATAAGAAAAAAGCTAATGCATTGAAAATCCCCATTTCCACCATAAGGGCAATAATTAAGAAGTTCCAATCAACTAAAGATGTTACAAATCTGCCTGGAAGAGGACGTGTGTCTAAATCATCCTAATGCGCGGAGAGGAAGAAAGTTTGAGTGTCCAAAGATTCTCCAAGGATCACAGCTGGAGAATTGCAGAGATTGTTGTGGCCAGTCTGCAGTGTCCTAAGATGTTTCTGATGTCTTCTCAAAGAAAGCTCTCAGAGTCAGAAGTTCCAGGTCTTCAGAAGATAATCTTTTTTGCCAAGCAACAAAGTGAGATGCCAGCTTCACATCTGATCTAATCTGGGCAAATCAACTCATTTTATATGTTTTTCTTATTGTTACAGATCCAATGGGGATTCCTCTAGCTATCTTTTTCTTTTAGCTCCACCCTGGCATTTTGCCACCATTGTTTATGAATCCTCCTTAATTTTATTTTTAATAGTGGCGGATCTCCAACCATTCTATTTTAAAAAAAACATATATTTAATGGTCTTTTTGGTACTTTCCACAACTTGTTATTGTCATTTGCATTGAATGCATTTACGTTGCATTTACGTCTGATGCTCTCTGAGCAGAAAACCCAGTGCTTTTCAGTGTTTTTCATACAAGCTATTTTCTACAGGTAATATGTCAATGATCAATGAATTTTCCCAACACATCCCCCCTTTGGGGCTCTCTTATAGCCCCACCTCTATGCCCTTAACCCAGAGCATGTTCTCACAGGTCGGCCTCTTTCCTTCTTCTTACTTAGTGACTAAAGATAGCCACCCATCTTTTTCTACCAAGTGGCCTTCCCATGGGAACACACTCCGGAGGAGAATGAGACCAAACATCTCCCCCTTTGTTTGACTATAGAGGAGTAAAAGATCCCATCTCCCTTTCTATATCCTTCTTTTAAGGGGATGTTCCTTTCACATTTAATCAGTTCACAAACTTTTGGTTATATCTTTGTCAGCAGATAATACACTCCAGCGATTATATCATACAGTAATAAAATAATGGCAGTGATAGAATGCATATATATATATATATATATATATAGTCCCACGATGCCAGAGGAACTCTCAGGCGCTTCCGGTGGCCTGGAGCGCTATCTGGGCTGCTCCACCGTTGCCAGAGGTACCCGGACCTGCCTAGGGTACTGTCTGGAGTTGGGACTGACAGCGGGTTTTTAAACCACCAGTAGAGTCAGTCTTTGCTGCTAAGCACTGAGGTGCTCGTCGATCCTTCCTCCAGTCACCAATAGGATTCTCAAAAGGGTAAGTGAGTGCACAATACATTCAAAAGTGAATTTTCAATGGTTAAATAAGAATAATAAAGTGGTAAAAAGGCCTTCATATTCTTTTCCCTTTAATCGGGTTGCATCATCCCTCGGTTAACCTTAGTCATATGCCGGATGATGGCCTGCTTCTGACCTTCATTCGTCCCCTCTCATTCTTAAAGTGTTATTTAATGATATGCAGGTATTTATAATAATGGAAAAAATAATAATGAAAATAAATTTTGGAAGGGGGGTTATGCCAAAATAACAAACAAAACATCCACTTACTAACTGCCTACTCTACCCAAATCTGAAATGCTTACTTGAGTTTTTTGTCCCAAAATAAACTACATGTTCTTACCTACCTCCCTCTCTATCAAAAACAGCATTAAATTCAGGGTCAAAAATAAAAAGTGGCACCCCTTCCATTTTTCCCAATTAAGGGTCTGTTTATGGGAACTCGTCCAGCTCATCCAGACCTGGACCTATTGGATACCCTCCGGTGGTTGTGGTGCATCCAATATCAACCCCAGATTGCTTCACAGATATATTCACCATCTGCTTGGCTGCTGCACCTGCCATCATTGATCTAAGAAAAGGTAACACACAACAGAACAACAGCACAAAAATTCCAACAGCAACTGCTACTATTACTCCCACCTTTACCAGCCATTCTTTCCATGAGCCAATAAGAGAATCAAACCATTCTCCAAACTATATGTCCCTTCCAGCGTTTACAGTGACTTCTGTTCTCAGGCTCTTTAGCTTCTTCATGGCTTTGGTAAAGGATCCATCAGGTGCTGTATTGTTTGGGATAAAGGTACAACAGTCAGTTCCAAACATCACGCAAACACCTCCTTTTTCTGCAAGGAGCCAATTAAGTGCTTGTCTATTCTGCCAGGTCATTTTACTGGTGTACTTTAGTTGCTCCCCCAGAGCCATTAGAGCATCATCTGTGTAGTTAATAAATCTCTGCTGATTATAGTAAATATAGTTAATCCATTCAGCATTCTTATTTGGGGTTATCCAAACAAATATAGACCCAAGTCCTGATTTCACTTCATCTCTTGCTTTAAATTCATGTGGTATGCCTCTGGGCTGACCTATTGCATCTATTATTACAATAGGATCTGGTTTGTATGCTCTTTTGACTCTATGTCCGGGAGTTACATGCTGGCTTGGTGTTTCATCATCTGGGTCCCAATCAACCATTGTAACTTCTTGAGCTAGTCTTACTCTAGCACATATTCCTTTCCACCCTTTTGGTAAAGTGGCTCTAAGCCGTTTACCTCCACATATCCAAAAATGATCAGCAATTGCTTCATCTATTTCTTCAAATTGATCTATTATTGGAAAGGACAGCGTGGCATTTTCACAAGCTTCCATGGTTGTGATTACTGGCATATCAATATTTACAGTGGCTGTAGCGTATATTACGCTGTATGTTTTATGTACACCTGGTTTGTAAAACATGTCCCTATCCAAATGCCAAATCACTCCACACTGTCCTTGGAATGTTCCATAGTCTACTACCCCTTTTGATTTGTTGAAGCATTCCTATATCAAGGTTCGGTCAAAAACATAGTCCTCCTCATAATACCTATGGTAATACTTGTTTCCCAACAGCGCCAGACACTCTGCAGGGCAATAGGGACTAGCTCACCCTGATATATTTACACAGTAATTCGAGTAAAATCTAGCACAATGCACAAAACTATATTCATCAGGCACCACTTCAAAGGAGATGGTGAACACAATAAACATTTCTTTCTTTGTGATTGTCTGGCAGTATATTCTGCCCACTTATACCATTCATTGTGATAAGCAATATCCAACAGTTTTTCTTTATGCATTTCCAAAGCCATATCATACCCTAGTCCTTCATAGTCAGTGTCATTCAGGTCTGCAGCTCGTTTCCTCATGTTTCTATCTACAACAGTACATTGAGTTGGGTTAGTCATCTTGAGTTGGGTTAGTCATCTTGAGTTGGAGCACTCCCGATAATCTCCTCAAGGTCTCGAAGGCTGAGAGTGGGAAAGTCTCCTGTGTGGCTGAGATCTGGGAGGTCAATGTCTGGGGAGTCGCTGTCTGCGGTGGGTAGGTCAATACCTTGGAGCTCGGCGAGGAATCCATTTGGCTGAGGTTGTTCATCGGTGGAGGGTCCTGCCTCAGGAGACTGGTCACCTGACGGCTCTGGATCGGTGGCAGTTGGTTCAGTAGGTACACCAGCAGCAGGACCAGTGTCAGGACCCTCCTGCTCTGTTTCACTCGCTTGTGGATCCTCATGTTGTCCCCGCATCTCATCTCGTATCTCTAGCTGCTCAGCTTCCCTGGAAGAAGGTTCAGCAACAACATTACTAGGTCCCTCACCTGGATCCCCTGACCCCTCCCCTTCTTGGGTCTCTTGGTCTGCATCTTCTTCTGCATTTTCTACCTCTTCTTCTCTCCGTCTCAGCCTTGGCACTCTAGTACAATGATTCAAATGATACCGTTTTTCAAATGATTTTCAAATTCAAATGATACACTCTAGTACAATGATTCAATTGAGTCGTTTTTCCCTCTACTTGAATTGCAGTTGGAGTTGCTCTTACTACAGTATAAGGTCCATCTCCTCCTGAAAACTCTCAAATAGACCTGATCTCCAGGAAGTACTGGACAGGGTGCCTCTTCCTCCTCTCTTGGCCCCCTGTTTTGTTCCTGTGTATGTATGGTCTCATGTATAGCAGTCAATTGTCTCATGTAGGCCCTAATTTCAGTCTCAAGCTGTTCTAGGGGCGGTCCTTCATACGGGCCTCTCAAATGAGGTGCAGGCATGAGTCTCCCTGTCAACATCTCATGGGGAGTCAGATTTGTCACTCTGTTAGTTTGCATGCGGTAACTCATAAGGGCAAGGGGTAATGCATCTACCCAGTTAAGTTTTGTATCTGCACAAATCTTGTTGAGTTTGGCCTTGAGGGTGCCGTTGACGCGCTCCACGATACCCTGGGAGGAAGGGTGATAAATACACCCGAGCCTCTGCTTGATCCTTAGCTGTTGTATTACTGTCTTTACTGTTCTTTGAATGAAGGCTGAGCCATTGTCAGAACTGATCTGGGATGGTATGCCAAATCTTGGGATAACTTCTATGGTCAGGAATCTGATTACTGTTTTAGCTCCTTGATCTGCTGAGGGTTCTGCTTCTACCCATCTACTAAATCGATCTATTATCACTAGCATGTATCTTTTCCCTCTTACTGATTTAATCATGTCCACATAGTCTAATACTAAGTGTTTAAAGGGTCCCTCTGGGACTGGTATTGAGCCTAATGGTGTTGCTGTTCCTCTTCTAACATTGTTTTGTGCACAGATTTCGCATTCACTTAAGTACTCATCGACTCTTTGCTGCATATAGGGTGACCAAAATCCCTGTCTTTTTATTCTCTTCAAGATCTCCCCCCTTGCGCAATGGGCAACCCCATGCGCATCCGTGATTAAAATGTTCAGCAACGGATTTGGAGCTATCATGTATCCTTCATGAGAGCGCCAAAGTCCATTAGCATCTCTGGTTGCTCCTCGTTGTTGCCATATTGCAACTTCATAGGGGGGTGCTCTGTTTTGCATTTCAGTTATGTGCTCGAGAGTTGGAATAGGTTGGATCAATACTGATGGTGCCATCACGGCCAATTGACACCCTGAGGCCTGTTTTGCATAAGAGTCAGCAGCATTATTACCTTTAATTACAAAATCATTGCCTTTCTTATGTGCCTGGCATTTAATGATAGCCAACCTTGTTGGGTACATCATAGCCGAGATCAATTTAGTAATTTGGTCCCCATGTTGAATTGGAGTCCCATCACTCTTTTTGAATCCTCTTTGTTTCCATACTGCTCCAAATAAATGGCATACTCCAGTCAGTATAGATGTTTGCTACTTGATCTTTTGCCAATAAACATGCCTCAGTGAGCGCTCTTAATTCAGCCAATTGTGCTGAACATGGTTGTTCGCAATGCTTTAGTAAAACTGGGATAAAATCATCTCCTTCTCTTTTTACAACTGCAAATCCAGCATGATTCCCCAGATGGTCTCCAAAGCAAGATCCATCGACAAAATATTCAACATTTACATCAGGAATTGGAATTGATTCCAAATCTGGTCTCAATCGAGTGAAGGCCAGAGATTCTGTTACACACTCATGTGGGGTTCCTTCTCCCTCCAAAGGGACGAAGTTTGCTGGATTTGTTGTTGTACATCGTTTAATAGTAATGTCAGGGTATGTTAACAAGCTAGATTACGTAAGGCATCTTGCCTGGGTTAGAACAAATCTTCCTTTTTCCAACAGTTCAGCCACCTTGTGGTGAGTATATATAATGACTGGGTAGCCCATTGTCACAGTGGATGCCTTGTCATATGCAAAATATACAGCTGCTAACCCTTGCTGATAGCATGGCGGGTAGCCTTGGGCTACACTATCCAATTTAGTGCTATAATAAGCAAGTGGTTGTTTTTTCCTACCACTACATGTTTCTTGCATTAATACTGCTGAAGCATAGCCATCTTTTCTGTCAGCCACATATAGATGAAAGACCTTATCATAATCTGGCGTAGCGAGTGCAGGAGCAGTCTGGAGCTCCTTCTTCAATGTTTCAAAAGCAATCAGTGCCTCAGTATCCCATACAAGTTTTGCTCTAAGATTTTGATGACCCACTTGCTTCATCATTGCTCGTAATGGAGCTGTTTTTATGGCATATTCTTCAATCCAATCAAATATTCTACTTGTGTCATACAATACTGTAATTTTTCTTTTGAGGCCTTGTGACCTCCTTCTGCCAATTTGGTGAGCACTTTGATGGAATCCTGATGGCACTGTTCCAAGGTTGCTGAACAAATTAATAAATCATCCACATACTGTATCAATTTGCTATCCAGTCTCAGATCTTCTAAATCAACCTTCAATACTTGGTTAAATACATGTGGCGAGTGTTTGTACCCCTGGGGCATCCTGGTGTAGGTGTACTGTTTACCTTGGTAAGTGAAGGAAAAAAGGTGTCTGCTTTCTTCCGCTAGAGGAACGCTGAAAAAGGCAGGAGTCAGATCAATAACTGTGAAGTAATTAGCAGCAGGCGGAACATTCGTCAACAACGTGTGCGGGTTTGGGACCTCAGCAGGCCAATCTTCCACTACTTCATTCACTGCCCTTAGATCATGGACTAACCTCCACTTTGACTTATTGGCTTTCTCAACAGGTAGAATGGGCGTATTACAGTAGCTAACTGTTTCAATTAGCACCCCTGCTTTAATTAATCCCTCAATTGTTTTCCTGATTCCTTCTACTGCTCCAGGCTTGAGTGGGTATTGTTGCTTTCTGGGCAACTGGGCTCCTGGCTTTGTCTTAATTCTTACTGGGTTGGCAGATTTTACCAAACCCACATCTGTGTCATGTTTTGACCACAATTCTAGTGGCACTTTTTGTTCCATTTCCAACATTAATTCATCCAATTTAGAATTAAATTCTCTTTTCATTTCCTTAGTTTCCACTATCATTTTTGGTATTCCTTTCATTTTAGTTTGACAAAGAATTTTAAGATACATTCTATTTGTAGTCTGGAAGATGAAAGGATTTTCTGTGGCTTCCCACTCTTTCTCTTTTGCACGCAACATCATTGGTCCTAAGTCCTTGGGTTGACATCCTTCACTTATGTATAAACTAACATGTGGAGTTGAATTATCTACCTTAAACCATTTTTGGATAAACACATTTCCTTCAATTTGTAAAGCTGCTCCCTTTGGTCCCACTACTAAGTACTCAGAGATTAAAGGTATTTCTAGTTCTTTGGTCTCTTCTAACCACTGTCTTTCTAACTCGGGGTCTCTAGTGGGGTCATATCTCATTGTGCAATGAAATTCAGTTTCAGGCATCACTGGGTTCTTGAGCTGCTCTTTTATATATCTTCCCCATTTATTACTGGTTTCTCCTACTTCCTTTTCCAGATTTCCTAACCGATATATGTTTGCTTGTGGTTCTTGTGAGTTTTGTTCCTCTGCTACTACCATCTGTCTAATTCCCTTGTCATCTATGTATATTCCTTCTGGAGAGCACCATATTTGTAATTTTAGTTTGGATATTGCATCTCTTCCTAACAAAGTTACTGGTGTTTGTTCTGACACTAAAACTGGAATCTTTATCTCAGAGTCTTTGACTTTTATGCTGACAGGGGCCGTCATTTGGATTAGCTGCGTTTGTCCTGAGAATACTACTGTCTTGACATATTTTCCAGACTTGGGGAGATGAGAGGCATAATTTGGACTCAAGCAAGTAAACGTCGCCCCCGTATCTAGCATCATCGGCGTTGTCTTGTCCTTTACTTTAACCTGCAGCATAGGTTCTTGATCAGCATCAGAAGATATCATTGGAAGCTAATTTCTCCCCGTAGGATTCTCTGGGCATCCCTAATAACCTTGATTCGGGCCTCGCCAGGGATTGACGGGGCCTGATGGGGGGCTCTGAGGATTTTGTTGCCATGGTTGCTGCATTTGTCCTGTAGGTGGCGTATTCAATGGCCACGGATTGGTTGGACAATCCTTCTTGCTATGTCCAAATTGGTTACATCCCCAACACATTCCTGGAGGACCATTCTTCTGTTGATTGTTGAATTGTCTTCCTCTTCCTCTTTGCTGCTCTTCAGCTGGGTTCCTGCTGTTTTGTTGTTCAGATAAGTAGATCATAATTGGTGCATTTGGCTGTTGCACACCTCCTGCAGGTGCAGGTGTGCTCTGAGGGACTGGTGTTGGCACTGGTGCTGGTGCTGCTGCCATTACTGGAGCCTGTGCTGGTGCCATGACCGAAGCTTGCATAGGTAGGCTAGTCATGTTCACTGTGGCCATCACTGCAGTTTGGTATTCACCACTTTTCAGGGTGGCTTGAACTTTCTTCTTTTTGCTGGTCAGGTCTTCTAATTGTAGTTGAGTCAATTTTCTTTGGAGTTCTCTTTCTTGGTTCTTCAATTTCTGTTCATTCTTCTTATATTGTTCCACTGCATGGGCCACATGGTCACAGAACTCCTTTGTTGTCTTTGAGTTCAGGCCCACTACATCTTCCAGTCTTGCTTTCACTGTTGAGGGCATGGCCTCCACTATGGCAGTTCTAAAGAGTGTTGTCATCACTATGTCTCCTTCTGGGTCCTTCTCCAGTTCTTCTTTCCATCTTCTTAATTGTCTCTGGATGTAGGAGGTGGGATTCTCCATTTCTCCCAGCCGTTCTCCCTTCAGTAGCTTAGGGTCCATTTGTGTCGGGTAGTGTCTCCTCAGTACTCTCCATATTATGGATCGGTACTGATCAAAGGTGGTAGCATCCTTCCTTGTTCCTCCTACTGCAGACTTCAGACCTGCATCCTCAAGGATCTCATTGGTCTTGGCTCCTCCCACACTCTTTGCCAGTAGGGCTTTGATGTCTCCAATGGCCAATATCTTTCCCATTGTTTCTGCTTCCAGCAGTCGAATCCACTTTCCAGCTCCTTCATGTATGTCTGGTAGGCAAGCCACAAGTCCTTCCAAGTCTTGTCCCGCCCAGGGCACGTATTGCGCTTGTTCCCTATTAATCAGAATGGGAAGTTGCTTATTCTTCTTTTGTAACATAGGTACTTGGTGTTCAGGGGTTAATAGGTCAAATGGGACTTCTGGGTGCAGCATTGAGTTGTGTCCTCCTGGAGAGTATCTTCCTTCTGCTTGAAACGGGTTTAGGTCCCCCCATTCCTCTTCTGGTTGAAATGGTGGATATGGTGTTAGGTTTGGCATGGAGTCTTCTGGGGGTACAAGGTTCCTTTCCTACCCTTTCCCCCACATTGGATCTTCTGGAGGTATCTTCACAAGTCGAAGAGTTCCTGAAATTCTTCTATATTCCTCATGTGGGCTGCCTTTTCTGTGTCTTCCTAGAGGGCTGGCTGAGCGTGCTCTTCTTCTTTGATAATATTCATCTTTATCTTCCTCAAGGTTCCTTCTCAGGTTTCGGGCTCTTTTAGTCAGGTGTCTTTGTTGCTTTTCCAGACTCAGTCTTTCCATAGTTTCCTGCAGTCTGTTTAACTCATGATCCAATGAATCCACACTGGCATTTTCTTCCTGGTCCCTTGCCATGGGTTCACTGGCAACATTTCCTCCAGCCCTGTTCAGCTCCTGTATGGCTTCTGCCATATAGAAGTAGGGATTATCCAATAATGGATTCTTTTTTCCTCCTCCTCTCTTCTTGTTCTTCTTCTTGTCTTTTTTGCTTCACATAGGAGCAGTCCATCAATGGGTTCTTTTGTTCTTCTTCCTTTTGTTCTTGTTGTTGTTGTTGTCTCCTTGTATTCACTGTTAGCCTTCTCTTCATTGGTGTAGGCTTATTAGTCTTTTCCTGTCCATTGTTCTCATAGTGAGTTCCTTGCCCATTGTCCTCTTGGCGGGCATATTCTTCTTCTCTTTCTTTCATTTGTCATTGTTCTTCATCATCCTCTTCATCGGTTTCATCCAAACTCAAATCCCCATCCACCTGCAATGTACCTCTTACCATTTGTTTCTTTACATCATGATAAGTGGGTGCATAAGGGGGTGGACGCTCCACCTTTTGTTCCATTTTCTTTTTCTGTTCTTCCATTTGTTTCTTCTTATTCTCTTTTATTGCTTGCTGTATAAAGAGGTCTAAACCCTCCTGTTCTTTTTGTCTCTTTTGTTCCCTTTTCTTAGTTATATCATGGGGCTTATGATTCTTTATTAATGCTTTCATTTCTCTGCACATTGCCACATCAAATGTTCCCTCTGCTGGCCATTTTGTTATCAATTTTTTAGTCCTTTTTTCCCACTTCTTTGATAATTTTTTTTATAATATCTCTACATATTGGGTACTGTGTTATTACGCGTTCTACTGGTATATCTGTTTCTGGTGACATCGAAGCCATTGTTTTTTATGACCAATCTTTTACCTCTTTAACCCCAGTTAAATTATTTTCCAATTCTGTTTTAATTCTTCACCGGTTTAGTCAGACGAGGACCACTAAAAGTATCCGACCCCTGACCTTCACCGGACTTGCACTGGGTTGAGGACTCAAAATAATAGCTTGATGGTCTTTCTTTTTCTTATATATTTTAAAATTGCTCTTATTTGTACCTCAGTTAATGGCTTCGGCGTCACGTCTTCCAGATCCAGCCAACTGTAATTGTTGCGTTTCCAAATAATGTCTTCCCCCAAGCAGATCAATTCAAAACTCCAGAGCTCATTCTCCTCAACTCTCCGCCCAATTGCTGTTATTCCTCCTGCCCAATATGAATAAGTGAGACATGGGGTTCAATTTGCATTAAATCCTCCTACTACAGTTATTGAAATTTGTAATTGTGTCTTGGGAAAAGTAATAAAATCCAATGGCTCAAACACTTCAATCAAGTTTTCTCTTTCTTTAGCATTCAGAATCCTCCTCCCCTTCTTCCCCCTCTTTCACTTCTGCTTCCCTGCTTGAGGGTCTGTCATCTTCCACAGTCACTGCTTGCTCCTCCACTTCCCTTTTGCCCCTCCTTATTTCCACCCACAAGTGATGTATGTGTTCTGGGTTGTTCCTCAGCACCACTGACACTGCCAGTTTCCCCAGCGTCCAGTTAGTGGTTGTCAAGTCAAGTCAAGTCACCTTTATTTATATAGATCTTTTTACAATGCAGATTGTGTCAAAGCAGCTTTACATTGATAACTGGTACATAATTTTGGCTGCACAGCAGCTCTTAAAGAATAGTGTCAATGCAGGCAGATCAGAAGCACTGTTGATTAAATGTCAAGAATACTGTTGAATATCAAATGTCAAGTCAAATGTCAAGTGTCCCCAACTAAGCAAGCCAAAGGCGACAGCGGCAAGGAACCCAAACTCCATCAGGTGACATCAGGTGGCAAACAAGTGGCAAATAGGTGTTAAAATGGAGAAAAAAAAACCTTGGGAGAAACCAGGCTTAGTCAGGGGGCCAGTTCTCCTCTGGCGAACAGTGCTTTGTTACGAATCAGGTTGCTATCATAAGTCTGATAGGATCGCACCAATCAAAGTGTTTATTTCAGTTCCATCCAGCTGAGTATTCATCACGCCGGTATGGACGGTTTGTTGAGGAACTGTGCTACTGGCTGTCGTGTCGATGATGCCTTCACAATGGATGATCTAGTTGACTCGATCTCTGCTGATACTTCAGGGCTGCGTTGTGGTCATGTCCAGTTGAGGATCGTATTCATCACGCCAGTATGGATGGTTTGTTGAGGAACAGTGCTACTGGCTGTCGTGTCGATGAGACCTTCACAATGGATGATCTAGTTGACTCGATCTCTGCTGATACTTCAGGGCTGCGTTGTGGTCATGTCCAGTTGAGGATCGTATTCATCAC
>RJVU01019258.1:8205138-8222638 GCA_003731715.1 Anabarilius grahami | reverse complement strand
TTTATTAAAATAAAAAAAATACAAATAACTCAAACTGAAAAACAAAACACAATTAGATTAAACTGATAACAACAACATCACAGCCTTAGAAGGAAAATAATTGACAAACAACATGGGAAACACAAGGGCTATACCTGTACATGTAGTACATCCAGGGCTAACAAGGGTAACAAGGCACAACTAGGAGAAAACCCAAAGAAACCCAATCAACAAAGGGACTACAAAACTGGCACAGGAAACCAAGACAACAAACTATACAGGGAACATTCTCTCTACTACACAGGGAATGTATAACAGTATTGAATATATATTTGACTATGTCAAATAATTTTTTTTTTTTTTATAAAACATATTTGACACAATCTTTGCATGTTATCAAGTGGCATGATGGTTCAGTTCAAGCTGTATATTGCAACATCTTTGTCTAGGTTTCTTTGGACCGATGCTAAACAATTTCATCCATATCCTAATGTATTCTTACTATGGTCTGTCAACCATCCCATCCATGCACAAATATCTGTGGTGGAAACGCTACCTCACCCAGGCTCAGCTGGTCAGTGTGCAAACCCTTTACACTCTGCTCTTACATTTCCATTTTCCTTCACATTTTCATGCTTGCAGTCCTTATGAGACCTTAATTCTGCCATTATCCTTTACAAAAAATAACTACACTTCAAGTTAATTTTATTAAGTACACTTACATTTTTTTCATAAAACTTTACTTTTTATGTACAGGTCCTTCTCAAAAAATTAGCATATTGTGATAAAAGTTCATTATTTTCCATAATGTAATGATAAAATTAAACTTTCATATATTTTAGATTCATTGCACACCAACTGAAATATTTCAGGTCTTTTATTGTTTTAATACTGATGATTTTGGCATACAGCTCATGAAAACCCAAAATTCCTATCTCAAAAAATTAGCATATTTCATCCGACCAATAAAAGAAAAGTGTTTTTAATACAAAAAAAGTCAACCTTCAAATAATTATGTTCAGTTATGCACTCAATACTTGGTCGGGAATCCTTTTGCAGAAATGACTGCTTCAATGCGGCGTGGCATGGAGGCAATCAGCCTGTGGCACTGCTGAGGTGTTATGGAGGCCCAGGATGCTTCGATAGCGGCCTTAAGCTCATCCAGAGTGTTGGGTCTTGCGTCTCTCAACTTTCTCTTCACAATATCCCACAGATTCTCTATGGGGTTCAGGTCAGGAGAGTTGGCAGGCCAATTGAGCACAGTAATACCATGGTCAGTAAACCATTTACCAGTGGTTTTGGCACTGTGAGCAGGTGCCAGGTCGTGCTGAAAAACGAAATCTTCATCTCCATAAAGCTTTTCAGCAGATGGAAGCATGAAGTGCTCCAAAATCTCCTGATAGCTAGCTGCATTGACCCTGCCCTTGATAAAACACAGTGGACCAACACCAGCAGCTGACATGGCACCCCAGACCATCACTGACTGTGGGAACTTGACACTGGACTTCAGGCATTTTGGCATTTCCTTCTCCCCAGTCTTCCTCCAGACTCTGGCACCTTGATTTCCGAATGACTTTGGACCACTGAGCAACAGTCCAGTGCTGCTTCTCTGTAGCCCAGGTCAGGCGCTTCTGCCGCTGTTTCTGGTTCAAAAGTGGCTTGACCTGGGGAATGCGGCACCTGTAGCCCATTTCCTGCACACGCCTGTGCACGGTGGCTCTGGATGTTTCTACTCCAGACTCAGTCCACTGCTTCCGCAGGTCCCCCAAGGTCTGGAATCGGTCCTTCTCCACAATCTTCCTCAGGGTCCGGTCACCTCTTCTCGTTGTGCAGCGTTTTTTGCCACACTTTTTCCTTCCCACAGACTTCCCACTGAGGTGCCTTGATACAGCACTCTGGGAACAGCCTATTCGTTCAGAAATTTCTTTCTGTGTCTTACCCTCTCGCTTGAGGGTGTCAATGATGGCCTTCTGGACAGCAGTCAGGTCGGCAGTTTTACCCTTGATTGCAGTTGAGTAATGAACCAGGCTGGGAGTTTTTAAAAGCCTCAGGAATCTTTTGCAGGTGTTTAGAGTTAATTAGTTGATTCAGATGATTAGGTTAATAGCTCGTTTAGAGAACCTTTTCATGATATGCTAATTTTTTGAGATCGGAATTTTGGGTTTTCATGAGCTGTATGCCAAAATCATCAGTATTAAAACAATAAAAGACCTGAAATATTTTAGTTGGTGTGCAATGAATCTAAAATATATGAAAGTTTAATTTTATCATTACATTATGGAAAATAATGAACTATCACAATATGCTAATTTTTTGAGAAGGACCTGTATACTTTATGTATGTAGTAAGTAATATCATACAAAATCATACTAATATCATTGTACTAGTAGTATACTTGTAAGTGTACTCTTTCAATACTACTTGGGACTAAATTGGCGCACTTTTCACGTATAAAAGTAGTTTACAATTATGTTTTTCATTTGTACTGCAACTATACTACAATTGAACTTATAGGTATACTGATAGTTTACTAGTTGAATACTTGTAGCACATTTGTTAGTTTATGAAAGTACACTTTGGCACTGTTTACACCTGATATTAAGACATTTGGTAGATCAGATCACAAGAGGACGAAGGAGACACATACCCATGTACACCTGGTGTTTAAATCAGTCTCTTTTGTCCACTTTCAACCACTTCTGTCCTGATTTCTTCGAGGGGAGGGTCTATGAATGGGTAAGTGTATGGGTATTTTCAGATCTTTCGATCTAATTGATGAAATAAGCTTGTGCAATTTACATATGAACGCACATGAAAATGATAGAAAAACACACAGAGAGCATCAGCTTTTGTTTCTGCTCTGAAAGCCACAACTATTAACTTTAAGTATAGGGGGGAAAGTAGGGTAAGATGAGCCAGTGGGTAAGTTGACCCACCCCATGCATCTTGGCAACCGTACACTTATTGTCAGGTGACAATATATTTTGGAACCACCCCATAATTTCTGCCAGATTTTGAAAAGGATAAGCACATGGAAGGAGTAGAAGGCACTCATTTACTTTAAAATTAGTTTTTGGCTTGTCAAAGTAAAATTTTAGCATAACAGATGTAATAGCTAGTTACATCAAAGCAAATTTGTCCAGGTCTAAAAATATTTATGATGCAAAGTGGTGATTAAGCAACGTATAAAACCATGCAAATCATTTAGCAAAATATTAGCCTGAATTGGTAAGCTAGCTAGTTAATTGATAGGAACAGTGTACAAGTACACCAAATCCTTATCTGATACGAACCAGAAGATGCTTAATCATACATATCTTTCCAATGGTCGACATTGCAGAGAAACTATCATGCCAAGAACCTTTTGACTAAAATGTTTATTAGTTTCAGTGACATTTTCTACATTCTACATTTGACATTTATTCATTCTAATTTAGTTTTTATTTAATTTTACTCAACGAACTCTGTTTAGTCTGCTTTTGGGAAGGTTACAACTTTGGTGTTCAACATTGTTTTAGAAATGCAAACAATTAAAGCTATTGAAATTTCAAAATTGTATGGTTTATGTTGTTTAAGTTAGATTCAAGAAAAGAAATATGATTATTTGTAACAGGAAATTTGATTATTAAATTAGTTTTTAAAATATGTAAATTATCTTTACAATTTCACATGGGTTTAATTCAGATTCATTTAGTTGGTCAGTTTACACCCAGATGGTGCAATTTAACCACCGATTTGGATGAACTTACCCCTAACCTGGGGTAAATTGAGCCACAGGACAAGACATTTTTAGAACCCTTTGTCATAGACATATTCTGCTCATTTAAAATGATAGGAAACATCCTAAAATTACTTTAGATATTTTCATTGCACTTATGCCTCATTTTCCCTTATCTTAAGGACCACATGAGGGAAAAATGGCTCATCTTACCACACTCTCCCCATACTGCTATATTCCTATTTACATTTTATTTTTTCCAAAGTCAGAGATGGCCCTTGTGGCGAGGGGGGCGTGGTTTAGCGGAGTCTGCAACGGGAGAGAGCATCAGGGGACGCGCGGTGAGTGAGCGGGTTGAATGCAAATCACAAACACCCGTTTCTCATTCCAGTAATTGCCGTGGAGACAGGATAAAACGCCAGGAGAAGCAGGAGTGAGGGAGAGAGAGAGGGACTGCTGATAGACCAAAGAAAACTGATCCTGTGATCGTGTGGAGTGAAGCCCGTCCTTGGATGTGGAATTATTGAGTGTGCGTTGCACAGCCTTTTGTTTATGTGTTTGATATTTTCCCTGGTGAAAATAAATCTATCAGCAGTCAAAGCCGACCCTTGTCCTCTTCCTTCCCACAACATAAGAACCTCATCACACGGGTGCCGAAACCCGGGAGGGTAGACGGAAGCCGCCGCCATGCAGGCAAACCCCGCCACTGGTACGCCGTTTGTGGACATCATTTCTTCCCTCGCGGCCTTACATCAGGACCAACATCGAGCCCTGCTGGATCTCCGGGAGGACCAGGAGCGCCGCTTCGAGGCAATCATCCGGAGCCAGCAGGAGGACCGCGAGAGGTTCCGGAGCTGGATTGACCGGGGGGTTCCTGGGGAGTCTACCAGAGCGGCTGCTGCAACCTTCCAGCTGCCACTGCAGAAGATGGGCCCGCAAGACGACCCGGAGGCCTTCCTGGACCTTTTCGAGAAGTCAGCAGAGGTGTCAGGTTGGCCCCGGGACCAGTGGCCCATGCGGCTCGTCCCACTGCTCTCGGGCGAGTCGCAGGTGGCAGCGCAGCAGCTGCCCATCCAGAACCTCCTGGTCTTTGAAGACCTCAAGAGGGCCATCCTGCAGCGGGTCGGCCGCTCCCCAGAGCAACATCGACAGTGGTTCCGGTCTCTGGAGCTGGGTGAGGCTGGCCGGCCCTTTGTGTTGGCCCAACAGCTCCGGGACTCGTGCCGCAAATGGCTGTTGGCCGACGGAGGCGACGTGGAGCGGTTGATCGATTGGGTGGTGCTGGAGCAGTTCACCACTCGGCTACCGAAGAAGACCGCCGAGTGGGTCCAGTGCCACCGGCCCACGTCGCTGGATTCGGCCATCCAATTGGCGGAGGACCACATGATGGCGTGCCCAGGGGTCGGCGAACCCCTGCCATCTGTCTCTCTCTCTCTCTCCCTCTCTTCCTCCCCTCTCTCTCTCTAGACCTGTACCTCTACCCAGGTCCCGTCCGCCCGGCCCACCTCGTGTTCCGCCCCGGGGGCGGGACTGTCCACCGCCGGGCCGGACCCCGCGCCTGCTTCTCCCCTCTCTCCACGCCAATCATTCGGCCCGCTCTCCGCCACTGGAGCGGCGGGCAGGTCTGGGCCGGCCTGTTGGCGTTGCGGACGACCCGCAGGCCGCCCCCGGTCAAGCTGGCCAATACCAGATACCAGTGAGTATCAAGGGGGGTACCTATCAGGCTTTGGTGGACTCAGGTTGTAACCAAACCTCCGTGCATCAAAGCCTGATTTCAGCGAGTTATCCGTTAGTGTCAGTCAGGATTCTATTTAGGGGACAAAAGCATAGTGTGGAGGTGGCAGTTAATCCGCACCTCCGGCACCCGATAATTTTGGGGACGAATTGGCCCGCATTTAATAAATTATTGGGACATTTATGCTCGAGTGCCTCTTGGAATAAATGCTCGCGGGGAAAGGAAGTGCGAGTGCAGGCAGGGGAGACTGACCGGGGACCAGTGGTGACTGCCTCAGGGGAACAGAGCGGGATCGGGAGACTGATTCTCTCGGACCGCGATGATTTTCCCCTGGAGCAGTCTCACGATGAAACGCTGAAAAATGTGTTTGAAAGGGTCAGCACAATTGACGGTCAGCCTCTCCAGCCTGGACGACCAGTGACTTATCCCTATTTTGCGATTATCAAAGATAGGTTGTATCGAGTGACCCAAGACACTCAGTCAAAGGAAGATACAACCCAGTTATTGGTACCAAAGAGCCGCAGGGAAATGCTTTTTCATGCGGCTCACTCTAACCCAATGGCTGGACACTTAGGACAAACAGCGACACTAAATCGCCTCATGGCCCGATTCTTTTGGCCGGGCATTCACGAGAACGTGCGCAGGTGGTGCGCGTCTTGTCGTGAATGTCAATTGGTAAATCCTCCGGCCACTCCAAAAGCGCCTTTGCGCCCTCTTCCATTAATGCAGGTCCCCTTCGAACGAATTGGCATGGACCTCATCGGGCCATTAGAGCGATCAGCGAGAGGGCATCGTTTTGCATTAGTCATTGTGGATTATGCAACACGATATCCAGAAGCAGTGGCTCTCCGCAACATTTCCGCTAAGAGTGTTGCGGACGCGCTCTTCAGTTTAATCTCCCGAGTGGGGATTCCAAAAGAAATCCTCACTGATCAGGGCACGGCGTTTATGTCACGTACGTTACGCGAACTGTACGAATTGTTGGGCATTAAATCGATTCGAACCAGCGTCTTTCACCCACAAACAGACGGTTTGGTCGAACGTTTTAATCGCACGCTTAAATCCATGATTCGTAAGTTCGTTCAGGAAGACGCCAAAAATTGGGATAAATGGTTGGAACCCCTGTTGTTCGCTGTGCGAGAGGTCCCGCAAGCCTCCACGGGGTTTTCCCCCTTTGAGCTTCTCTTTGGGCGCCACCCCCGCGGGGTGTTGGATGTCCTAAGAGAGTCTTGGGAGGACGGACCGTCTCAATCGAAAAATGAAATTCAGTATGTGCTGGACTTGAGAACAAAACTCCACACTTTGGGGCGGCTGTCTATGGAGAATTTGTTACAAGCCCAGGAGAGACAGTGCCGGTTGTATGACACGGGAACTAATCTGCGTAAATTTGCACCAGGAGATAAAGTGCTTGTATTGCTCCCCACGTCAAGCTCAAAATTACTGGCAAAGTGGCAAGGACCATTTGAGGTCACACGGCAGGTTGGTGATCTCGATTATGAAGTGATACGGTCCGATAGGAGAGGGGCACGTCAAATTTATCACCTCAATCTCCTTAAAAAGTGGAGTGAGGCGGAGTCAGTGATGCTGGCGACGGTGATTAGCGGGGAGGATGATCTTGGGCCAGAGGCGAATGTAAAAAAACAATCCCTCGCTCTGGCCCCAGGGGGAGATCACCTTTCGCCCTCACAGCTCACTGATGTTTCCAAATTACAGGCTGAGTTTGCCGACGTGTTCTCTCCCCTACCGGGCCGTACTGACCTCATTCAGCACCACATCGAGACAGAGCCGGGCGTGGTGATTCGCAGCCGGCCGTATAGATTACCTGAACACAAAAAAAAAGGTGGTTCAGGCTGAATTAGATGCAATGCTTGAAATGGGGGTAATAGAGGAATCCAGCAGTAACTGGGCGAGCCCGATAGTTTTGGTTCCCAAAACAGACGGCTCAGTGCGGTTCTGTGTGGATTATCGCAAGGTGAATGCAGTGTCGAAATTCGACGCGTATCCAATGCAGTAACGAATTGGACGAATTGCTTGACCGGCTCGGTACAGCTCGATTTTATTCGACACTGGACTTGACGAAAGGGTATTGGCAGATCCCCTTGTCACCTTTATCCAAAGAAAAGACCGCTTTCACAACGCCGTTTGGATTACACCAATTCGTGACCCTTCCGTTCGGGCTGTTCGGGGCACCGGCTACCTTTTAGCGACTCATGGACAAGATCCTGCGGCCCCATGCTGCATATGCAGCTGCCTATCTGGACGACATTATTATTTTTAGTAATGATTGGCAGCGGCATATGCAGCATCTGAGGGCTGTCCTGAGATCGCTGAGAGGGGCTGGGCTCACGGCCAACCCGAAGAAGTGTGCAATTGGGCGCGTGGAAGTAAGATATCTGGGCTTCCACTTGGGGTATGTACAGGTGCGTCCCCAAATTGATAAGACGGCAGCAGTTGCGACCTGTCCGCGTCCCAAGACCAAAAAGGAGGTCAGACAGTTCCTCGGGCTGGCGGGATATTACAGGAGGTTTGTACCTAACTATTCGGACCTCACCAGCCCGTTGACTGATCTGACTAAAAAGGATGCGCCAGATACGGTCCAGTGGACGGAGCTGTGCCAGCAGGCCTTTACCCAGGTGAAGGCTGCTTTATGTGTCGGGCCGTTGCTTCATTCTCCTGATTTCTCTCTCCCCTTTATGTTGCAGACAGACGCGTCGTACAGGGGGCTGGGTGCAGTCCTGTCCCAGGAGATAGAGGGTGAGGAGCAGCCGGTGCTGTACATTAGCCGTAAGCTCTCCAAGAGAGAAGCTAAGTACAGCACCGTGGAGAAGGAGTGTTTAGCCATCAGGTGGGCCGTCCTCACCCTCCGCTATTATCTCCTGGGGCGGGAATTCACCCTCTGTTCGGACCATGCCCCTCTGCAGTGGCTCCACCGCATGAAGGATACCAACGCGCGGATCACTCGTTGGTATCTCGCTTTACAGCCTTTTAAGTTCAAGGTGATCCACAGGCCGGGTGTTCAGATGGCTGTGGCCGACTTCCTCTCCAGAAATGGGGGGGGGGGGGCTGCAGGCCGGACGGCTCCCCGGCCTGAGTCGGGCGGTGGGGGTATGTGGCGAGGGGGGCGTGGTTTAGCGGAGTCTGCAACGGGAGAGAGCGTCAGGGGACGCGCGGTGAGTGAGCGGGTTGAATGCAAATCATGAACACCTGTTTCTCATTCCAGTAATTGCCGTGGAGACAGGATAAAACGCCAGGAGAAGCAGGAGCGTGGGAGAGAGAGAGGGACTGCTGATAGACCAAAGAAAACTGATCCTGTGATCGTGTGGAGTGAAGCCCGTCCTTGGATGTGGAATTATTGAGTGTGCGTTGCACAGCCTTTTGTTTATGTGTTTGATATTTTCCCTGGTGAAAATAAATCTATCAGCAGTCAAAGCCGACCCTTGTCCTCTTCCTTCCCACAACATAAGAACCTCATCACAGTCCTATTGGGAGATACGAGGGTCCGTGGACGGCCTCACTTTTTAAGATATTGCCACCTAGTAATAAGGCATACAGATCGTATATTGATCACCAGACGCCGTAAGTCTTTATGTTTGTTTTCTTTGGTTTTTAAAGTATTTTAGTTATGAAACTCTACAGTAAATTTTAATTTTATGGAAGGGATAGGTTTAGGGTAATGTTTAGGGTTGGTTTTTAGCTATAATTACCATGAGTCTGTACTTTTTATTGTATAATTTATTTTATGTTCTATTAATAGCTGTTATTTCATACTTCATAAGATTTGAAAGCAATATAAGTAAAATAATGTACTTCAAAAGATTGTTTTAGTCAATGACATCCACACTTGTTTGTTCTCGGGAGGCGTAACTTGTAGTAATAGGCATAATTTGCCGAGGCGTGGCTTGTAGCACTGCAGGACGCAAACAGACCCTTCTTGAAAATTCCATCAGTGGCGGGGAAAGGGTTAAGTAGATTTGAAGTAGATTCCTATGTACACTATCAGTGGACTACACAAAAATTGACACTCAGAATTAGGAACATACCTGTTTTCTTTATAAATCAGTATTTCTAAACAATGTAAGTTTATGAGTTTATAAATATGTGAAACTATGTGGAAAAAATAATTTAATAGGCTACTCAATCAAAAGAGTAAACAACTACAAGTATACTTAAAATTATAATTAAGTATTTTAAGTATATCTTGATCAAAAGATTGAGTACAAATATAGACCAAATATACTTAGACTTTTCTGTCAGGAAAAATCAAGTATGCTTAATTTTAATTTGAACTAATTTAACACTTTTTTTCTGCTCTGTTCGGTTCTTTTTGTTGCATTTCATGTGTTAGAAGATGATTGTCTTCCCAGTAATGTTCTCTTCTTTGTCTCAGGTTCAGTTTGTATTGACTATAACACACACAGTAAGCGCATGGGTCGTTCCTTGTGGCTTCCCTCTGGGTTGTCTTAAATTTCAGACCTTCTACATGTGCACACTTGTCGTCCTGTTTGTCAACTTCTACATGCAGGTAAGAACTTCTACTCTTCAAAATCAGGTCAGATGATCTTTTGCCCTCCCTTCAAAAAAAATTTAAAATCTTTTTTTTTTTTTTTTTTTTTGACATTCTTCAGGAAATATAAACTTGAGGGCAATGCCACCAAAAAGGAAAATGAGTGGGTGACCCTGGCCCTCAAGGTCTACTATGCTGTAGAGTTTAGTTCCAACTCTATTCCAGCACACCTTAAAAATCTAACCAAAGTCTTCTTGATTACATGAAAGTTACAGGCAGGTGTGTTTTAATAGGGCTGGAGCTAAACTCTGCAGGACAGTGGCCCTCGAAGTTCATACACTCAGGAAAAAAAAGGCGAAAAAAAAAAGGTCACCTGACAAAGGAATTTTGTCAGGCTTGTTCAAATGCGAGTAAAAAACAGCACTGGTAATTATATGAAACAGTGTCAAG
The DNA here is from genome assembly GCA_003731715.1 of Anabarilius grahami. Taxonomy (NCBI): domain Eukaryota; kingdom Metazoa; phylum Chordata; class Actinopteri; order Cypriniformes; family Xenocyprididae; genus Anabarilius; species Anabarilius grahami. The sequence continues at coordinate 8,212,252 of RJVU01019258.1, read as the reverse complement.
TTGGCCGGTAACATTTTAATGAATTCTAACAATGCAATGTTGTGAGAACATGAACATGAATGACGCTTGGAGCAGTGCTGCATCGTCACAAAAGTTTAAGCCTTGCCAATTTAAATATTTAAGTGCAAGAACATGCGAATGGGAACTCTCGCACTGTGGGAAGTTTTCTGTGCAAACATCCGAAGCCTGTGTACTGACAAAAAATGCTACCTATCAGATACCAACAATATATTTGCATTGTTTTAAGGGTAGGTTTACGGTAGGGGTAGGTAAGGACGTTAAAAAAAGCCTCATGAATATGATTGCTGGTTGCACAATCTGATAGGTAGCACAAATCGATAACGAAAAATGCTACCTCTGTTTTAATGGGAGGTAGCACAATCTGGGGAGGTAGCACAATCTGAGCGGGTATCACAAATCGTCAGAACAGCGCACGCACAGAAAGCCACGTCTCGGCTCTCTTTCATATCTTTCTGTGCTTGAAAGGACATTCACACAAAGTATCCTAGTAAACATTGTCAGTTATATCATGAATTAACACAGTTTTTTTGTATAGCTGTTCACATTGTTGTTTTAAATGTGGCCAATATCAGATTATCACTGTTAACAGGTCATGGTTCTGAACTGACCTGCATGCGCAAAAGAATGATACAAATAGGGTTGCCAGGTTTTTACCACAGAATCCACTTAACTGCTTCTCAAAACTAGTACAAAACTAGCCTAATCCGCATTCCGTGGGGTATCCCGGTAAAAATCGCATTCTGGGGGTTACATATCGTATTAGTGCGGTCGCTTCAACCCACGGAGTTGCAAAACAACCCGCGGCAACAGTGGACAAACTAATCCAATTGTGCAGGAAAATCGCGGACTTGGCAACACATACAGCATGCTGTCATATGGAAGTAAACACGGAGGGCATTAAAGTAAGCAATTACGCGTTTATTTACAGTGTGATCTGCCGCGGAAGCCAGCAGGCAGTATGAAAAATAAAGACGATGTGACAGACGTTTTTGATACGAGCCCTCATGTTTTGCTTGTATTATAGAGCGGTCTCTGTAATACTTACACATTCTGACACATCACTGCCCTCCTACTGACTACCTTTCACAACTGTCTTGATAACGTTGGGCATGTAAAATCTTTTAATAGACTCCCATCAGCGCAGAATTGTGACAAATGTTGATCTCGAGTGACGTAAAAACAACAAATTCCGTTATGACTGTTCACACTGCGGTCGCATAACAAAACATCTGACCTGTATCGGATTTAGTACCACTTTTGGAGGTGGCACAAATCGGAATTGAAAAGATCAGATTCCATGTGGTTTGTACTATTCACAATGTCATCATGGGGAAAACAGATATGAGTCATAAAAAATAAATAAAAAAAAAATTCAGATCAGATTTGGGCCACAATTACCTGCAGTGTGAACGTAGCCAAAGTGACAGCAGCCTAATAATCCTGCTGCTGTCTGTGTCATTAATGTTAATCAAACAACAACAAAAAAAGAAAATAACTCGCTGCTCTTGTCTGAATAATCTACATTTAATTTATACATTGAAGACTATGCAGTGATTGTTTTACCTTTAATTACTTTATTATATACAAACACAAACACAAAGACAAAGCCAGCAGCCATATCACCCTGTAGCCCAAGACTGGTTGCCCACTGAAGCTAAGCAGGGCTGAGCCTGGTTAGTACCTGGATGGGAGACCTCCTGGGAAAACTAGGTTGCTGCTGGAAGGTGTGTTAGTGAGGCCAGCAGGGGGTGCTCACCCTGTGGTCTGTGTGGGTCCTAACACCCCAGTATAGTGATGAGGACACTATACTGTCAAAAAGCACCGTCCTTCGGATGAGACGTTGAACCGATGTCCTGACTCTCTGTGGTCGTTAAAAATCCCAGGATGTCCTTCGAAAAGAGTAGGGGCGTAACCCCGACATCCTGGCCAAATTTGCCCATTGGCCTCCTAATCATCCCCATACACTGATTGGCTTCTTCACTCTGTCTCCTCTCCACCAATAAGCTGGTGTGTGGTGGGCGTTCTGGCGCAATATGTCTGCCGTCGCATCATCCAGGTGGATGCTGCACATTGGTGGTGGTTGAGTAGATTCTCCCTTCAATATGTAAAGCGCTTTGAGTGTCCAGAAAAGCTCTATATAAATGTAAGGAATTATTATTATTAAATTTCTGTACCTGAAAATTGTGAATTTTCACTTTATCTAATATTTTGGTGTCATAACTGCCTGTTTCATGGCCAGTAAAAAAATATTCATAGCCGGTAAATTTTTAGTCACTGGCAATTGGCAGGTGTGGCAGAAAGTTAGTTTTATGCCCTGGTTGCATATATTGAATTTAAACATAACCTGTCATGTTGCCTGTTTGTGATTATGCCACTTGCTAGTCAAAAGTTATGAAATTGGTTAGATCGTTCTTTTAATTCGCTCTGCTTTAAATGCCTCCATCTTCTGCGATTTGGGTCAAGCTTAGTCAAGTATGTGTACTCTCATGATTCCAGTCTTATCAATTGTTAAGCAATAAATGGCTGTTCTCTGCAGACATACAAAAAGAGAAGGCTGGAGGGTGGCAGAATGGCTAAAGTTGGAGAACTTAAAAACAATCATTCGAATGGCCTTTCATCCTCTCTCAATGGAGCCAACTCCAAACAGAAGCTGCAGTGATGCCACGACATGACCAATAGAATGGATCTTCTCAGTCCATTTATGCTGAATATTTGCGTAATAGCCATAATCTGGTAATCAAATTTCAGTTTTTACAATGAGAATAGAACCATTTTGTATCTTTGTTTTACATGTTCCTCAAGCATCATAAATGGAGCAATGTAAACGCTGTACAATCATTTTGAAGGGAAAAATATTTGTCCAACTATTCAAAATAAATGCCTCTGTTATAGAGTACATCATCTACTTTATTACACATCTTTGCTTGTTTATCTCTAATGGCAAGGAAATACTGTAATTTTCCCTAAATCACTACACTATATCTATTGTTCAACAAAAGATGCCATAGGCTACAGTCCTTTATCTGATATGCTAATATAACCATTTAGTGTAATTGAATATATTGGTATGAAGGATCATATAACATATACAGTAGCACTAAGACACCAAATTTTCATTATCAGCCAGACATGGATTGTTGTGTACAAATGTTAAGTTTCATGATAAATGCCATGTTAAAGACCCCATGAAATTGTTTGACAAATGCAATTTTGTATTTCCTATTGCTACAAGAGGTTGAGGTGGGACACATCAAAGGGCATGTCCTGTTGTTTAAACAGTGAATATATTAATGCCTCAGCCATGAACCATGTTCTGCTACATCTTATTGCTAATCTTGGCAGGTGCTACAAGCGACACACTCATTCTGAAGTGCATTTTATTGGAATGTCATGAGTGCAGGTTGAGTCATCAGTATTTTAAATCTGTTTTACCAGAAAATAAAGATTGTACTTTTTAACTGTGTATATCTGGTACATGTTAACTGTCAACTTTTGAAAGTAGATTAGAATGTATGACCCAAAGACACAACTTTGTCTTTGGTGCAAACCTGTAATTTTGTTTAGCATTTTTTTTTTAAATAAATAAAGCACATTAAAACGATGGATTGTCTTCATACTAACAAATTAAATAAAGCACTTGAAGTATAAAATGACGTTGTGTGATAATGTTTAATATTATATAATACATTCACAATGACAATCCAATTGTTTTAATTAGGAGTAGATGTTTCTGACAGATAGAATGAAGGCATATGAAAGAAAGAGCTTTATAGTGTAAAGTCCTACGAGGGATCTGCAGTGGTGGTCTCTGATAGGGCAACCATGGATGATTGTCCTCGAGGAGAGGTGGGCTGGAGATGATGAAAATTCAAATGACTTATGGTGTCTGGGTGGTATTTAATTGCATGCTGATCTATTAATTATNTATAATATAATAATATATTATATATGTGTGTGTATGAATTTATATTATATATATATATATATATATAAAATGAATATACACACATATACACAAATAAAAGTTAGACATTCTTGCTCTGGAAAAAGTCTATACAGTACTGGCAAACAAAAGCTATAATGAACAAACCACTTACTACAGTAATTTTGGCCTCTCTTCTCGCTGATAGACTAAATGATGCTTCAGCACTCGTATTAGTGATTAGGAGAGAATCCAACCTGCACAGGAGATCAGAAACTCTTAAGAACTTACGTTGGTCACATGGAAATCATCTTAACATACAATAGTCACAATAGATAAAACAGCTCATTGAGAGAGTTCAGACAGGGTGTGGACACACACACACACAAAAAAACCCTTCTCCCAATTTACAGACAAAAACAGCATGTTCATCTTGTCAAGCACACATAAAACTGGTGTAGACTTTTCTACCTCTTCTGCTGTCTATCACAGAACGCCCGAACTGTGTCAGACTCCGACTGCCAGAAATCCTAAAACATGACCAAGAGTGTATGACAGCACTTCAGCATCAAACTTTTGCCTTTAAATGCGCTTTGTTCAGGAGAATATAAACTCAGCAAAAAAGAAAAGTCCCTTTTTCAGGAGACTGCATTTTAAAGAATTTTTTAAAAATCCAAACAAGCTTTACAGATCTTTATTGGAAAGGGTTTAAACAATGTTTTTCATGCTTGTTCAATGAAACCAACACTTACTACATATGGACTTGTGGAAGAGGCCTTAAAACACTAACAGTTCACAGGCAGTAGACCATTAAGATCACAGTTACAATAACTTAGGACACTAAAGAGACCTTTCTACTGACTTTGAAAAACATCAAAAAGATGCCCAGGGTCTCTGATCACCTGCGTGAACATGCCATAGTCCTACTAGGCTACATTTCTTATTGTCTAGGCCATTGTCCTACATAGTACTACTTTTTCCCTATTTCAGTTCATTAAATGTCTGTGAAACTTGTTTAGTTTTTATCTTGCCTGTTGAAGCTTTTTATGTTCATACAAATATTTACACATCAAGAAATATGTTGGAGAAAAAAACAGTTGAAAGTGGGTGGAATGTTTTTTTTTGACGAGTATATAAACATTTCAGTTTGCCTACACTTAATATGAAAATGTGCCCATTGTATTGAGAAACTGAGACAGACCACAGTCTCCTTCTCGATGGTTGAGAGACTGTTGAGTGACAGACTGTCCTGCTCAAAACATTCCAACTGCTGCACCACTGTGTTCTGAAACTGCTCCAGATGCGCCAACCTACATGCAGAGCAGCATGGTTAGTTTTCTGCACCTCATCTATAATAACCATTTAGATAAAAATTGAGCAGTGTTATTTTAGTCAGCTTAACTGGAGAACGCTAATGCTGTGTTTTGTGCACTGTACCTTTGATTGTGTACAGTTCCCAAGAGAGAGGTCACATATCTCTGACAGTCCATTATAGATTGCAGTGATCTGGCTTCAATCTTCTTATAACTGATCTGGATCACAAGGAAAATAATTCCCTTCTGACTAAACAAGTCAGGGGCTAGTTAACCCAAAATGTCTCCCATGCTGTACCTGTACATGCATTTACACTACCGTTCACAAGTTTGGGATCGGTAAGATTTTAATGTTTTTGAAATGATTTTTCTGCTCACCAAGGCTGCATTTATTTAATTTAAAAAAACAAAACAAACAACAAAAAAAAACAAACAGTAAAAACAGTAATAGTGAGAAATATTACTACAACTTAACTTTTCTATTTGAAAATATTTTAAAAAGTAATTTATTCTTGTGTTGGCAAAGCTGAATTTTCAGCATCATTACTCCAGTCTTCAGTGTCACATGATCCTTCAGAAATCACTAATATGCTGATTTGCTGCTCAAGAAACATTTGTGTACAATTGTACAAAATATGTGTGTGCAATATTTTTTTTTGCAGGATTCTTTGATGAATATAAAGTTCAAAAGAACAGCATTTAAAATATCTTTTGTAACAATATAAATGTCTTTACTGTCACTTTTGATCGATTTAAAGGTGCCCTCGAATGAAAAATTGAATTTACCTTGGCATAGTTAAATAACAAGAGTTCAGTACATGGAAATGACATACAGTGAGTCTCAAACTCCATTGTTTCCTCCTTCTTATATAAATCTCATTTGTTTAAACGACCTCCGAAGAACAGGCGAATCTCAACATAACACCGACTGTTATGTAACAGTCGGGGTGTACGCCCCCAATATTTGCATAATGCCAGCCCATGTTCAAGGGATTACACAAGCCAGTATTAACGTCTGGATCTGTGCACAGATGAAGCATCAGACTAGGTAAGCAAGCAAGAACAACAGCGAAAAATGGCAGATGGAGCAATAATAACTGACATAATCCATGATACCATGATATTTTTACTGATTTGTAAATTGTCTTTCTAAATGTCTTGTTAGCATGTTGCTAATGTACTGTTAAATGTGGTTAAAGTTACCATAGTTTCTTACTGTATTCACGGAGACAAGAGCCGTCGCTATTTTCATTTTTAAACACTTGCAGTCTGTATAATGCATAAACACAACTTCATTCTTTATAAATCTCTCCAACAGTGTAGCATTAGCCGTTAGCCACGGAGCACAGCCTCAAATTCACTCCGAATAAAATGTTAACATCCAAATAAATACTTTACTAACATATTCAAAGCATGCATACAGCATGCATGACGAACATCTTGTAAAGATCCATTTGAGGGTTATATTAGCTGTGTGAACTTTGTAAATGCGCTGTAATATAGTCGAGAGCTCGTTTGGCAGGGAGCACGCGATTTAAAGGGGTGGCGCCGAGTGTAAATCAGTGCATTGTTAATGATGCCCCAAAATAGGCAGTTAAAAAAATTAATTTAAAAAAATCTATGGGGTATTTTGAGCTGAAACTTCACAGACACATTCAGGAGACACCTTAGACTTCATTTAATGCATCCTTGCTGAATAAAAGTATTAATCTCTAATTTCTTTTCAAAAAATAAAAATTCTTACTGACCCCAAACTTTTCAACAGTAGTGTGTAAGGTTACAAAAGCTTTGTATTTCAGATAAATGCTGTTCTTTTGAACTTTCTATTCATCAAGAAATCCTGAAAAAAAAAAAAAAA
>RJVU01019258.1:8163288-8188091 GCA_003731715.1 Anabarilius grahami | reverse complement strand
GGAATTTAATTTTAAACCTTTATTTATACAAACAAAATTTATTTACAAAATAGAACTTTTAAATAATTAAAAAAATGGTTTTTATAAACCATTACAAAAAGTTCTGAGTGATTTAACTCAAAACATCTCCAAAGCACAACATATTGTCAACAACAGAACACAACACATCTTTATAACACCAGATGAAAATGAATTCCTCAACATTATTTATGGACATATAAAAATTAAAATCAACCTTCAATCTGGCTTTCAACATTCTGATAAACAACATGCTTGCATCACAATCAAGAGACCCATCTACCTTATTTCTCCTACTAATATAAATGGCCATTTTTGCTTGGCCTAACAAAATTAAAATGCTGGCATCTCTGTCGGTATTTCTGACTGTGTCTATATCCAAGAATAAACATCTCTTTAGTAAACACTTCATCAAACATTAAAAACAGTCGTCGTAACAGTGCAAAAAAATAACAAAGTCTGCTACATTCTGAAAAACAATGAAACACTGTTTCCTTCTTCACACAGAAAGGACCATTTTCATTTACATTAGAATTAATAACAGAAATAAAAGCATTAACAGCCACAATTCCACGTAACACTCTCCATTGTTGATCCCCAACTTTTTTTGTCAGCGGTAATTTATATAGAGCTCGCCATACAGGCTTGACTTCCTTGTTAAGCCCAAAATGAGCTCTCCAGGGAGTATCCGCTCAACCATTCAGTTTATCTTTGTTTAAAATCTTAACAAAAGACATATACATGGATTTACTTGTCATTGTGACCATGTTATTTGTAAGAGTTCCGTTTAACTCTAGCAAAGGACCAGTGCAGTTTTTAAAATCAGGAGCAAGAATTAATGAAGGGAAAATATCATTACTGTTGGGTTGACAATATCCATTGCAATATTCATTACACAAGGAGAGTTCAGTCTGTGCGAGTTCACTTTTCCAGTTATTAAGGAAGTGATTTACAGTCCTGATAGAACAGACCCCTATATGAGAGGCCAATTTTTCAGCGTTAGGCAAGTTTGGCCCCGTCAGATCAAAGACATGTTTCAAAGTAACAGTTCCTGCTGAAATAAAACGCTGTGCCATAAAAGACCCAGTTAAGTTTTCTACGTCAAATCGTGTCCCATACAGCACTGGTTCTTCCAACAACCAAAACAGTGAATCGATGCTTATCCTTGATTTCTGAAACATCCCCCACACAGTAAACAGACCTTGATAAAATTTAGGAAGATTACAAAGTTTGTGAGTCTTCAGATCTATTAAAAACAAAGACGGAACTAGACCCAAATTTCCACCTTGGCTCAATATAGTATGGGCCACAGGTCTCCAGACAAGGTTTTCTGGTCCAACAAGCAGTCTCTGTATAAATTGGAGTCTGAAAGTAGCACCTCTACTAGCGAGATGAATTAGTCCATGACCTCCTTCTTCCTTTGGCAAAAACAAAAGACAAAAAAAAATTAACTAAAACTGCTTGTATTTTTGCCAGCACCTGTGGCGGAGGATCTACACACATCAAGCGATGCCATAACATAGATGACACCAAGTTGTTAATCACTAATACACGTCCCTTAAAAGACATATGTGGTAAGATCCACTTCCATTTTTTAAGACGTCCTTCGATTTTTTCTAAAACATTGTCCCAATTTTTGCACACAACTGAATTGTCACCTAAAAACACACCAAGATACTTAAAACCACCCTTAACCCAAGATAACCCATTGGGTAAAAATCAATCTTTTTTTCTAACTCAACACCAAAAGCTATGGCTTCACTTTCCCCCCAGTTGATTTTTGCAGATGACAAAACACTAAAATCATTTATACATTCAACAAGAATATTAATGTCATCTTGATTCTTAAAAATAACCACATCATCAGCGTAGGCAGATAGTTTAAAAACTGAATTACAACCAGGAAAAGTTACCCCTGGGATAAGTCTTCTTAGTTTATGTAGGAAAGGTTCAATAGCTAATGAATAAAGCATTCCAGAGAGAGAACACCCCTGCCTAATTCCCCTCTGAACCTTAAAAGGAGCACTTAAACCCCCATTTATCTTTAATAAACTCTCAATATCCCTGTATAAAACCTGGATCATGGCTATAAAACTTGGATTAAAACCAAATACTTCCAACGTTTGCCACAAGTATTGATGCTCAACTCTATCAAACGCCTTTTCTTGGTCTATTGAAATTAAATCAATTTCACAACCCAAAGAGCTAAAGAGGTCCAAAACATCGCGAATTAAAATAATATTATCAGATATCAACCTGTTTGGAATACAATAGGTCTGGTCTACATGTATAATTTGCTCCATTGCTTTTTTCAATCTCATGGCTAATACTTTAGATAGTAGCTTATAATCAGTCGACAGTAAAGCTACTGGTCGCCAGTTCTTAATCTCTTGCAGGTCACCTTTCTTAGGAAGAAGAGTAAGGATTGCCCTTCTGCAGCTTAATGGTAAGAATCCTTTTTCAAGGCTGTTCATTAGCACAAGTGACAAGTCTTTGCTGATTTCTTTCCAAAAAAACTTTATAAAAATCCACGGGAATCCTATCAATGCCTGGAGCCTTGCCACTCTCTAGGCTCTGCAATGCTGTGTATAATTCAGCTTCAGAGATTGAACCACCCAGCTCTATGTTAGTCTCCTCTGAAACCTGTGGTAAGCCCTCATAAAAGGACTGCGCCACTTCTAGTACCTCTTGTGGCTCTTTCTTAAGCAATTTTTCATAAAAATCAACAGCACATTTCCGAATCTCTGCAGATTCATGTAAAAGTTGTCCAGTGTTGTCTCGCAAAGAATGCATAAGTCTCTTTTGCCCATTTTTTCGTTCTAGGGCGAAAAAAAATGAGAAGGAGCATCCATTTTAACTACGTTTCGAAAACGTGAACGAACCAGAGCACCTTGAGCAGAAAAACCTAACAGGTTAGACAAAGCTACTTTTTTCTTTTTAAGAACTTTAATGTGTTCTTTTTCTCCTGTGGAGTCTGCCAACTCTTGCAACTCCAATATTTCACTCTCTAAATCTTTCTTTGATCAGGTCATATCTTTTGTAACATTTAAAGTATATTGTAAACAAAGCTGTTTAATTTTACTCTTTCCTATGTACCACCACTGCTGCAAAGAAACATTCAGATTTTGCATTTTTAAAACCATCCCAAAAAAAACTTAAAAGTATCTCTGAATACATTGTCATCAAGCAAAGCAACATTAAAATGCCAAAAAGCACTATTACATTTCACATCTTTGATAAAAATAGAACATTGAACAAGAGAATGATCAGAAATACCGACAGGATGTATTGAACAATTTCTCAATACATATTGTTTGATTTTTGAAACAATAAAATCTATCCAGTCTAGCTAGAGACAGATAATTATCCTTAACATGAGCCCAGGTGTATTGGCGCTGAGAAGGAAAAAAAAACCCTCCAAATATCACAAACCATTTGATTCAATTAACTTGATTAAACATTTTCCGCTGGGACCATGAGGTTCTATGTGATTCCAATCAACATTTGCAGCAGTACAGTTGAAATCCCCCCCCCAGGATCATATTACAGTCATCAGAACAATTCCTTATCACATTGTCTAAAATGTTAAGAAAAATCACCCTTTCAGTTCCCCCAGTTGGAACATACACATTAATAAAGATCAACTTTACATTTTCAAAGCAAGCGTTTATCTTCAACAACCGTCCCTTAATAATTTCCTCAATATCAACAGAGATTGGTATAAAATCTTTAGCAAACAAGATGCCAACTCCACCACTGTTATTGCTCTTATGACTAAGACACACTTCCCCATCCCATTCCTTCTTCCAGTCTGCTTCATTATCTACTGTACTATGTGTTTCTTGCAAAAATACCACATTAAGTTGTCTCATTTTCAGTAGATTAAAAAGAGCAGCTCTCTTCACATCCTCCCTGGCCCCATTAATGTTTAAAGATCCTAGCTTTACTTTACACATATTGAGTAAATACATTGGGATTGCCATTTAAACAAACCAGAGAGAATAACACATAGGAAAGAGAAGAACAAAAAACAGTTAACCATCATTGGCTATTTGCGATCTAACTTTGAGCATCAATTTCTTGAGACGATAAATTTCTTGATCACTGAAAGTGGACTGATCAGACCTATCAGTGTTTTTCATAAACAACTTGACTGAATCAAGAAACATCTTTAAATCCGGGAAAAAATCATCAACTCTAACTGACCTCACGCCTTTAGTGTCCTGTAAGAATGAACGGAGTCTAGTGAAAGGATAAACGCTCTCTGCATCCACCTGTGTGTCAGCACCAAACTCACATACACTCTCCTGTGTGTCCATTGAACTCTCTTCAGCGAACCGTGCGCTAAAATCAACTTTGATACTTTACTAGTCTGATCTGCGTTCATCTTATTGTCTAACTCTTTTCTTTTACTCGACTGTTTGACCAGATCCTTATCACACACCACATTCTCCTCATCAAACAACGCTGATTCAGCTATTCTAGTAGCAATGTGAACAGTATTAGCGCCTACCTTTGGGTCTCGTTGAACTTCCAACTCTGTTTGCTTACTCGTTGACGCCTCCAAAACTTCCTTCAAGATTTCTAGCATCACTTTCCTCACTTGTAGTGCGTGTATTTACTTTTGTTGTACCTGAAGTGGCGGCTCCGCTTGTGCTCGGCTGTTCCACCACATTAGCGGTTGTCTCAGCCAACGTTACCCTTTCCGGGCATGAACGAATCAGATGGCCTACAGTTCCGCACCCAAAACATTTAATCAACTCTGATGCTACATGTACGGTGTAATCATAACCATCAATCTTAAACTTAAACACCAAATTCAGCTCCTCATCATTATTTTTAAGCACCATAAGCACCTGCCTCCTAAAAGACATAACATGTTTTAAATGAGGGATCAGTTTAATCGGAGTTACTAACTGTCCGTGTCTCTGTAACTCTTTAGCCAAAACTTCATTTTTGAGAAAAGGAGGAACGTTAGAGATGATAATCTTTTTAGCAGGATTCACCAAAGAGAGAACAGGTATAAAAGTACCTTGAATTACTACTCCATTCTCAATTAACTGATTCGCTTTATCAATGTCATCCAAAAAAAAAAAAAAAAAAAAAAAAANAAAAAAAAAAAAAAAAAAAAAAAAAAAAAAAAAAAATTCACAACAGCGCCGTTCATCCGCGAGGCTGATCTAATGCTACCATAACCAACTTCTTCGCCGACCGCTAAAACACAATCCTCTACCGAACAGCCGGCCGGCGGAGACAGTTTAATAGCGTGCCGGCGCGTGAGTTTAGACAAACCGAGCTGGTCGCCCGCAGCCATGCTGCAGCCGCCGCTTTACAAAACAACTCACTAAACCTGCACTAAATATCAAACAAACACAAGAAAAAGACAAATGAAAAAGAGAAAAAAGATAGAAAACTCACTCAACACTACCACGCGCTCTCCACGCTCAAGTCTCACCATTCACTCAGAGAGAGAGAGAGAGAGAGATTTTATAACACTTTATTCCGAGTTAACATACACGTCACTCAAGACACTTCGCACAAAATAGTTCTCCATCTTTAACAGAGCATAACATTTCTTTGTAATTCCATACATTTTCAAATTCCTCAATATTCCTCATACTTTTATAAAATAAAAAATAAAAATTGATTCTTACTTTTATTAAACTCTTAAAAACATGTACCACATATTCTTTCCTTTCTTGTCAAATAAATAGCCAATTTCGCTTTTCCAATAACAAAGTTAATAAGTTGTCCTTTCTTTCTCCTTTTTTTTCCAAACTTAAACCCAAAAATGAAACCAACCTTAGAAAAAAAAAAACTTAAAATCCACAAACATATAATTAAGTATCAAAAAAAGGCTTCTTAGCCTATCACAGTGTACAAAACAATGAAAAATGGTTTCCCTCTGTTCACAAAAAGGACATTTACTTTCAACGGCTGAATTGATTATGCTAACAAATGCATTTACAGCAATAATACCATGCAATATCCTCCACTGCAAATCCCCATTTGATTTGGTCAATGGTGGCTTATACAAACTTCTCCACACAGGTTTATAATTAGTTTCAGTTCCAAAATGAGCAGCCCATGGAGTTTCTACCCGCACTTTCAATTTTTCTTTGTTTAATACTTTAACACATAATTCATACAACTTTTTTCCATTTACAGAACAAAAAACCAACCCCTCTAACCCTTTAGATGCCAGTAATTCATGAGAAAGTTCCTCTTCTGTAAATGCTGGCAGTATGTCCATACTTGGAAAAATATCAGTTTCTTCAGGTTCAAAACGTCCACTCTGAAAATTCCTAAATAAAAAATTATCTGCATCATTCAAAACTTCTTTTAAACAGTCCAGAAAAAAAGTCACCATCCTCTGTGATTTGACTCCCAAACACACTGCCACAGCACTGACATTTTGAAACCCATTTCCAGCCACATCCAGTAATTGTCTCAAAGTAGTCATTTTTGCTGTTATTAGAATTCTTGTCATTGCAGGCATTATCTGTCCAGTAACATCCAGCCTTGCACATTTAATTAAAGGTTCTTCAAATAACCAATGAAGTGATGGCATAGACAAAGTCCTTACATTTCTTACTAATGACCATGCCTTAAGAACACTGCGGTAGTACAAGGGAAGTCCTTTTATGTCTCCCGTTTCACATTTAATTTTTATTAAGTCCCAAACCTCCCGCTTTTCCCAAAATAAAACTTGTTCCTGCTGTCCCTGCATTACTTTTACCATACAAGAATTTTTGAATAAACTGTAATCTGAAAGCTGTTTTACGGCTTTCTAGATGCATCAGACCCTGCCCACCCTCCTCTCTTGTTAAATATAAAACACATTGTGGTACCCAGTGCATCCTATTCCAAAAGAAATTAACAATTAAGATTTGAATTCTTGATAAAAGACCTGCAGGTGGCTCAAGTACTGCCAGGCGATGGCATAAAGTTGCTGCTACTAAATTGTTAATAATTAAGATACGTCCTCTATATGACATTCTTGGCAAAAGCCACTTCCACTTTTTGAACTTTCCTTCAACCATCTCTAAAACCCCTTCCCAATTCTTCAGTACAAAATGTTCCTTTCCTAAAAAGACTCCCAAATACTTAATACCTTCTGTGCCCCATGACAAACCGCCTGGCAAACTTGGTTTTCCTTGGGTCCACCTACCTACTTCCAACGCTGCACATTTAGACCAATTTACTTTTGCTGAAGACACTTTACCATACATTTCTACTGTCTCCTTAACCGTTTCCACATCAGTATTTCCCTTGATCACTACCATTACATCATCTGCATAAGCAGATAAATAAAACTTCTGTTCTCTAGACAGTAACACTCCTTCTAAAGTTTTTCTCAATTTACATAATAACGGTTCAATTGCTATTGAATACAACATTCCCGACATTGAACAACCTTGCCTAATCCCCCTTCTAACCTTTAGGGGGGCGCTTAAGCCACCATTGACCTTTACTACACTTTCAATGTCACCGTACAATACTTTAACCATTTCAATAAAATTTGGTGGAAACCCAAAACTCTCAAGTGCATTCCATAAATATTGGTGCTCAATTCGATCAAAGGCCTTTTCTTGGTCCAATGAGATCAACCCAAAATTTTGACCCGTGATCTTGGCTATATCAAAAATGTCTCTAATTAGTCCAATATTGTCCAAAATAGATCTGCCCGGTACACAGTAAGACTGATCCGCATGTATGATTTGCTCCATCACTTTTCTCAACCTGCTGGCCAAAGTTTTTGATAAAATCTTAAAATCCACACAAAGCAGAGAAACAGGCCTCCAGTTTTTGATTTCTTTTAAATCTCCTTTCTTGGGTATAAGGGTCAATACTGCCCTCCTGCAGCTCAAAGGCAGTCGCCCCCTAGCAATGCTTTCACAGAAAACTTCCAACAAGTCATTGCCCAGCAGATCCCAGAAAGCTTTATAGAAATCAACAGTTAGACCATCTAACCCTGGAGCCCGACCATTCTCCATGCTCATTAAAGCTGCATGTAATTCTTCCGGAAGTAGCTGGCTCACCAACTCTTCCTTCGCCTCCTCCTGCATCTGAGGTAGGCCTCCAAGAAAATCTTGCAAAAGCTCATGATCTTCTGCATACTCACATTTAAATAAATCTTTATAGAACTCAGCAGCCCTCCTGCGTACATCAGCAGTTTCAGTTAGCTCCTGCCCATTGGCTGCCCGAAGACTACTTTGGCCATTTTTCTTCTCCAGGCTGAAAAAAAACTTGGATGGAGCATCCATTTCAGAAATATTCTGAAAACGAGATCTGATCAATGCCCCCTGTGCTTTACTACCTAGCAGATCTCTTAATTCTGCATTCTTTCCAATGAGAGAAGTCACTTGATTCCCCGACAAATCACCTATATTTTGGAGCTCTACAATCTCATTTTCCAGAGCTCTCATTCTTTTAATCATATTCTGGGTGACATTGAAATTGTAGTGCACACATAGTTGTTGTATTTGCTTTTTACCCAAATCCCACCATTGCTGCACACTTGAAAACATTATCTTTTTACTTCTCCATTCCTTCCAAAAAAACTCAAAACACTCTTTAAAATGCAAATCTTGTAACAAAGCACTATTAAAAATCCAATATGCACTTTTAATTTATAAAAACCGTATAAAAACATTTGCAAACACCATGGAATGATCAGAAAAACACACAGGATTAATACAACATGATTTTACCATTTGCAGTTGATGTTTAAAACAATACAAATGATCCAGCCTTGCCATTGAAAGTCCACTTTCTCTTATTTGTAACCATGTGTACTGTTTAATATTATCATTTGTGTTTCTCCACACATCCACTAAATCATTGGTTTCAATCAAACGAATCAAGGACAACCTAGAAGCTGTATGTGGCTCTAGATGATTCCTATCTAAATCATTGGTCGTACAATTAAAATCCCCCGCAACCAGGAGATAATGTTCAGAATCACAATTTTGTATTGTATTTGACAGTGTCTCTAAAAACAACATTCTCTCAGTTGCCATAACTGGAGCATACACATTTATTAAAACAAAAGTTGCCACATCAAATTTTGCAGTAATCTTTAAAAGTCTTCCCTCTACAATTTCCTCTACCATATATGAAATTGGCAAAAACTTATTTGCAAAGAAGACTCCAATACCAGCACTTATACTGGTCTTGTGACTCAGGATAACCAAACCATCCCATTCTCTTTTCCAATCCACTTCATTTGAAACATTGCTATGAGTTTCTTGAGCAAAAGCTACATCTATACCTTTCAGTTTCATTAACTGGAAAAATTGATTTCTTTTCCTAATATCCCTTGCTCCATTCAGATTTAAAGTCGCAAACTTCAAATCAATTATTAATAAAATATAAAAAAAAAACAATCATGAATTTTACAAGAGACGGAAAAAACCAAACAACTTGGACTTAACACTCCAGAAAATTAATTCACATTTGTTCTACACGTAACTTCTGTACAATCTTTTTCAGTCTATGAAAATCTTGACTAGATAAACCTCCTTCACCTCTTTCTCTCATTAACATGCGTGCTGACTCAATAAAAAGTTTACGATCCGGAAAAAAATCATCTACTAGCACATTACGTTTGCCCTTTGTCATACTCAAAAAACGCTGAACTTTTTCAAGACTATACCCGCTTTGCACTTGACTTTCATTCAAGGTCTTTGCAGTATCTGACAACTCTTTTTCACCACAACTAACCAAAAAAGAAACATCAGTAGAGTCATCATCAGAGGTATCTTCTGTACTATAATCTTCCCCATCTTTTTCTGATTCTTGACTGTTCATTAGTTGTTTTTTTGTTTTTGACCCCCTTTCACTTTGTTTCGATTTCCTTTTCACTACCGGAACCTTAAACACCATTTCTTCATCCTCCATCATTATACTGTCCTCATCTACTGTAGCATCTATCACTTCTTTCATCACTTTCATATTCAGAGCTTTTGAATCAGCATCAGTACTCTTCCCATTAACCCTAGTACCATTTTCCATCTCAGCAGTTACAACTTCACTTGACTTCTGAGCACTTGTGCTTGGCTCAGCTTCTTTTAGTACCTGTGCGACCTTTTGGTTATTTGCCTCAATTTGGGGTGCATCATTTTGTTTTGAACAAAAACGAACTTGATGTCCTGTCTCCCCACACCTAAAACACTTCATAGTCTCAGTTGTGGCAAAAATCACATATTCAAAACCCTCTACCTTGAACTTTAATGCTATGTTTAGTTCTTCTACATCACCCTTCAAAATCATGAAAAGCTGTCTACGAAAAGATACTACATGTTTCAAAAGAGGGGATTTGCAACCGAGTGGAATCTTTTTTATTGCTGAAACAATTTGCCCATGTCTCGCTAGTTCGCGTTCTATCACCTCATCGCTGATGAGCGGGGGAACATTTGAAATCACCACTTTTTTTGCAGGATTAACCAGCGAAAAAACTCCAATATGTTCATCTTTAATCACAATTCCTTGTTCAACAACTTGGTTAACTTTTTCAATCGTCTCAAAAAACAGCACAATTGCACTATTCATTCTCGATGCCGATTTAATATAACTATGTCCAACAACCTCTCCAACTGCAAGGCTACATTCCTCCACGGAGCAATCCACTCCGACCGGTACCTTAATGCCATGCCGGCGCGTTAATTGTTCAAACGCCATGGCCTCAAACAAAAAAAACAAGCCACAGCGGCCAGACAAATAAAAATCTGCCCGCTGTAACTTTCTCCACACTACTATCTGCGCTTTCCCTTATCACTAAATCGAACTATAAAAAAACATATACAAGAGAGAAAAAGATAGAGCAAAGACCGCAACACTCACCAAACACTCTCAGACACACTCCACTCACTCGCACAACTCGCGCATGCGCACAGAGAGAGAGAGAGAGAGAGAGAGAGGATTAAAACACTTATTTTATCATAATTTATGCCTCATACATATTCACAATAATATAAAAAAACAATAAAAAAAAAAAAAAAATTAAATATTCAAGAACAACTGACCCTCAAAAACCACACACAAGATATCTTTAAAACACCAAATATTACAAAAAAACATTTCATTATTCACAAGTTTGTAATAGGCAAATTCAATTTTGAGTCTTCCCCCTACTAATTTCCTAAACATCATTTCCACATCAGTGGTACCAAGTTGTTCCCCTTTATTCTCTCGTTTTCCATATTGACAACTTTGCTGTTCCCAACAAATAATTTAACAAACATGTCATCCTTCTCATTGAATACCTATACTTAACACCCCCAATAAATATCCTATCAGAAAAATCTTCATCAAATTCTTTAAACAAATCCTTAAGAAAATTAAAAAACTCTTGTAATCTTCCACATTTTAAAAATAAATGTTCCAAATCTTCTTGTTCCCCACAGAATCTACATTCACCACCCACTGCTGGATTCAGATGCACCACATGTCTGTCTGTAGCTATCGCCCCGTGAATAAGCCTCCACTGAAGATCTGCTGTCCTCTTCTCTATGGGAGGCTTATACAGGGCTCTCCACCTGTCTCTCACAAGGAAGTCTAGTCCCAACAAACCTGGCCACTTTGAAACCTTTATTCTCTTAAGAGAAACTTGATGTGTCACTTTTACTGAAGAATAGTAAATTGCTTTCTTTGATGTTGTTTCAAAACAGTCCAGCTGAGGTGTGTCAAAAGATAGAATTGAGTCCGTATTTTCTTCCACTCCCTCTTCAAGTACCACTGGAGACACTCTGATTTTTGGAAATTCCTCTTCTGTATCTCTTAAGTCCATTGACCAACTCCTTTCAATGTACGCTCTGTTCACACTTGGTAAAACATTCCAGATCTCCTCTATCAGTTTAGAAACAAGACGTTCAGATTTCAATCCTGTCATTTCCTTAAGGATTTCAACCGGCTTCCATCCATCATCATTCAAGAGGTGTCTCATTTTCACAATACCAAGATGCTTCAAAACTGAAAATACGCGTACTGCCGACAAAAGCCTTGTTTGGATCATCGGATTAAAAAATAAAGGTTCTTCCATAGTCCAGTGTCCTGTATCTTCACTACTTCGATCCACTTTAAAAACTGTTTTCCAGGCCTGGAGCATTGACTTATAGAAGGGAGTGATCTCTGACAGGCTCACCTTCCCCAAGTCCATTATAAACAGATGTTTATCCAACCCGAGCCCACCTGCGTTCTTCAAAATAAATCTTGCAGTATGGGCCCAAGCTATGTCTTTTTGATATAAAAATCTTTGTGCTGTTTGTATCCTGTAAGCCATCAACCGACTTCTCACATCCACCAGCCCTTGACCTCCTTCGTGGACAGGTAAATAGAGCGCTGCAGCATGGATCCAGTGTGCCCCACTCCAAAAAAAATTCACGATGGTCCGTTGTATTTTACAAACCAACTCAACTGGAGGCTCCATAACTGTCATTTTATGCCACAATGTCAAAGCCACCGAGTTGTTAATGACCAAGACTCGCCCTCTGTATGACAATTGTGGTAATAGCCACTTCCATTTAGACAATCGGGCTGACACCTTCTCCAGCAATCCCTCCCAGTTTCTCCTCTGAAATTGCTCTTTTCCCAAAAACACACCCAATGCTTTTATCCCCTCTCTACCCCAATGTAGACCACATGGTAGTTTTGGGGGTCCTACTTCTTCCCATTTACCAATAATATATCCCTCACTTTTTCCCCAATTCACTCTGGCTGAGGATGCTTTTTCATATTTTCCAATAATTTTTGTTAAAACCTTCACATCATCTTGACCTTTTATAAACATGGTGATATCATCAGCGTACGCTGATAAGGATTACTTTAAATGTACTCTTTAAATCAGGAATTGAAATTCCAGTTAGTTCTTTTCTTAGCTGACACAAAAATGGTTCAATTACCAGACTATATAACTGTCCAGAAAGTGGACAGCCTTGTCTGATACCCCTGGACATCCTTATAGGTGCACTCAATCCACCTCCAGCTTTGACCATTCCAAAAGCATTAGAATACAACAACTTTATATAAAGATATAAAATTTTCACCAAAACCAAATTCTTTTAAAACAGTGAAAAGATACTTATGATCAACTTGATCAAACGCTTTCTCTTGATCAAGCGAAAGAACTCCTAAATCAAAACAATTACTTTGATTAAAATCAATCACATCACACAATAAAAACAAATTGTCCATAATTGATCTATCAGGTATACAATAGGACTGGTCTCTATGAACTAATACATGTAGATATTTCTTAAGTCTATTTGCTAGCACCTTTGAAAATATTTTGTAATCCGAGCAAAGCAACGACACTGGTCTCCAGTTTTTTAATAGTCCCAAGTCTCCTTTTTTAGGAATAAGTGATAGAACTGCTCTGCAACAGCTCGTGGGTAATGTCTTTCTTTTAATGCAATCTATCATCAGTTCATTAAAATCTTGTCCAAAAAATTTCCAAAAAGCCTGATAAAACTCCACAGGTATACCATCCACTCCTGGGGATTTTCCAGTAGACAATTGTCCCATTGCATCTGTAAGCTCTTGCAAAGTTATTTGTTCATCCAGTGAGTTTCTTTGTTCATCTCTCAACTGAGGCAAGTCACAAAGCAAGTCCACAATACTTTCAGAGTCACAACTCTGAGCACAGTATAATTTAGAATAAAAATCTATTGTCATTTTTCTTATTTCAAGAGGGTCAGAAGTTTTACTTCCATTAGGACATCTAAAGTCAAAGTCAATTTTATTGTCACATCACCACAGCACATGTGCCTTGGAGAGTGAAATTCTTGTGAGCGTGTTCCAAAAATTGCAGAAACAGTTAACATATACCATACAGACATATAACTATACAGACTGCAACAGGTAAAAATGTGCAATATGCACATACATATAGTCAGTACACACAGTGTACTATTGACATACTTACAGTTAGCACTACACATTATACACTATACACAGAATGGACTTCTACATTATGTAGACATATATACGCATAAAACTTTAATATGGCACAACTGTTTTTGTAAAACACTTTTCTTTTCCAAATTAAAAAAATATGCACTAGGAGCATCCATATCTTTGATTGAACAAATTCTTGATCTTATAAGTGCCCCTTTTACTTTTTCTTGCAAAAAAGCTCCAAGTTCTTCTTTTTTCTTATTTAATCTTTCATTATTCACAGTTCCATTATTAAGTCAAGTCAAGTCAAATTTATTTATATAGCGCTTTTTACAATTGGTAATTGTTTCAAAGCAGCTTTACATATTAGAAGCACAGAAAAAAGATAAGTGGTTAAAAATAAGCTGTACAAGCAAGCGTGGTAATATGTAACATATACAAGATGGTGCTACATTAAGCCAATGTCGGCTGACTCCCAGGGGTGGAAAAAAACCCCTAGGAGAAAAACCCAGCGTGCTAACACTGGGAAAAAAGTCCTAGGAGGGAAAAAACCCCTTGGAAGATATATATAATATATGTAAATGGATATGGAGATCAAAATCTGAATTATACAATTTTATTATAGGGATTAAAAATAGATTATATATAAATATATGTAAGCGGATACGGAGATAAAAAATCTGAATTATAGATGCAGCCAGAACTGGATCTGTAGGCCCATTGTCTCCTGGGCCACGTTGTAGTCCGGTCCAGGCACGGGTTCTCCATCTGATCTGGATACGGCCTGGGTCCAGCACCCGGCAAACCTCAGGATAAGCAGAGAGACTGATATTAGCATAGATGCCATTCTTATTCTGATCTACAGGTATATCTAGTGTTATAGGAAATGTTCTCGGTTCCGGCCGAGATATTAACTAAAATATCTTTCTCCAAGGACGCAATGTCTCTTTGTAAACTTTTAACTGTTGTTTTCATTAATGCAGTGGTATGTGAAATATAGTTGACAGAAAATTCTAATATTAGCTTTACCTACATCCCACCATAAACTAAGATTTTCAAAAGTGTCTGTCTAAAGTTTCCAGTCATCCCAAAAAAACTGAAACTTTTCACAAAACCTGATATCTTGTAACAATTTTACATTAAAATGCCAAAAATAACAAGGTTTAACCATATGATAAATAATCATATGATGATCTGAAAAACCATTTGGCAAAATAGATACATTCATTACCTTATTGTTCCAAATCTTCCCCAAATAGAATCTATCTAACCGAGCACCACTAACTTGATTACTTGAAACCTTCAACCAAGTATATTGTCTAACTCCTATATTCCTACTTCTCCATAAATCTATTAATTATTTTAATTATTTTTAACAATTGCATACTTGATTGATTATGTGGTTCCTCTCCATTCCTATCAACTAAGAAATTTGTTGTGCAGTTCCAATCACCCCCAATTATCATGCACAGAGTATCATCAAATAAAAAAGAACCACTCGCTCAAGTCCATTATTAGGAGCATATACATTAAGACAAATGTTATTCCTTCAATCTCTACTTTACTTAAAAGTGCTCTTCCTTTAACAATTTCATCTACTGATAAAATATTTACATTCAATTTTTTGGAAAAAAGAATAGCTACTCCAGCACTTATATTTGTTCCATGACTAAGAGCATATTTCCCTTCCCACCACATACCCCACTGAGTCTCATTATCATTACTTGTATGCGTTTCTTGCAAAAAAACAATATCAACTTGCTTAACAAACTCTGAAATCATAGCTAATTTATTCCTATCTCTGCCCCCATTTATATTTAAGGAACCTAATTTTAGAAGTTCCATAGAAAGATGGAAAAAGAGAAAAAATGATGTAAACAGATACATGAAATAAAGTATGAAATTCACCCTGTGCATTTGAGCATTCTATTTTTGTAAAGCTCTTTTTTCTTTCCATAATTTAGCTATAATCTTCTTCAACCTGAACCTCTTCGTTTTACACAGGGCTTCATAGCTAACAACTTTCTGCATTGACACCACTGACCATATGAACTTGTCTGTATCCGGAAAAAAAATCTGTCACCTTAACAGTTTTTCCAAACGTCAAATCCAAAAAATCATTAATCTCTTGCACAGAGTAGATTTCATCTATATTCTGTGACCCAAAATCAGAAATGTCAGAGATGTAATAATTGGATACTTAATTGTGAACAATAGAGGCAGAAGATTTTAAAGGTAAGACCTCTAAAAAAGATTTTATTTTTCTGTCATCACCTAAAAACTGGATATAAACTCAACATATCAAGCTAACTGCTAGCCAGGCTAACATTCCGTGGCAGTTAATTCAGTTGAGAACAACATGGGCCTACCTAAAGCAAAGGCATTTTTCAAAAATGAAGAGGAGTTGGAGGTAATATATCCAACAGAAGTTAAATCTGCCAAAGATAAGAAAAAGATGAAAGAAATTATCCTGAGAGAGAACCCAGAGATACTGCTGTCTGACTACACTGGACCAGAAGACAACAGAGTCCGGTGTAACCTGCTCTTCTTCACTGAACACCCATCAGTCTGGCACACCATCCTCTGCTCTGCCATGACATGCAGAAGAAAAGGAGGCATCAGCAAAAGCAGACAACTCACTCTAGAAGGAGACAATGACACAAAGATGACTGTGAACCTTTATCATAATGGTACAGTCATGGTCCAGGGACCAGAAACCAGCCTTAATGAATTCCAGAGGAACTTCAAAAACCTTAAACTGGATGTTCAGAAGAGTAAGAAAGATCCTGAAGTGAAGAGAAACAGAGGAGACAACAATAGGCACCAACATAAACCCTAGTTCAAGCACTCCTATAATCACTCCTGCATCTCCCAAGATAAAGGCCTTGAAAGACAACATCGCTGAGCTGGAGCAGGACTTCTTCCTGTTTAAAGAGGAAACTACCAACAACCTCTCCACCAGCTCCTGAACCTGAACAGCCATCACAGCATTCAACAACTTAAACAGCTCTGCTCTGCTGTCAGACAACTGGAGGAGGACAATCAAAAGCTGCGCCAGGAGCTGAGGAGGGTGAGAGAGGAACTGGTTATAAGAGAACAACACGGCCACACTCTGGAGAGACTGCTGGAGGAGACCAGGAACCAGCTACACACGAAACAACATCAGCAGTGTGTCAGCACACAAACACACAGCACCTCCTCTCCTGAAAGAGTCCCAAACTCAACTCCACATCAGAAGAGTGTCAGCACACAACCTCAGAGCTCCTTCACTCCTGCAACCCGTCAGTCTCCTCAAGCCCCTCAGAGCCTCAAGAGGAAAGAGAACAGCAACATCACACATGCACCGCCATACATCATTCTTCACACCGGAACAAACGACCTCAGTGCTAGAAGGGTGGACGTCACTAAAGCCCTGTCCAACGTGGTGAAAACAGCCAGCAGGATCTACCCCAGAGCCAAGGTCATCATCTCAAACCTTCTACCTTGCAGAGACGTGCCACACAGGATCATCAGCACAATCAATGCGGAGATAGCTAGAGTCTGCGCTCCAATGCCGAATGTCCACATAGCCGACCATCAGCGCATCACCCACAAGCATCTGTACGACCACATCCACATCCATCAAGAGGGCATGAGACGGTTTGCAAAAACCATCAAGGAGTCAGCCCTGAAAAGCCCCCAGAAAACATCCTGACCGCGAAGAGAGGGTCAGTCAGACAGCTACGCCGCTGTAGTTGCCGGACGAGGTAGAACAGACACCAGTGACCTGATCCAGATAAAACACATGCTGAAAATGATATGTGACAACCTGTTAGCTTAAGTAATCACAGTGCGTCTGTAGTCAAGTATAATCATTATTTCTTAATGATTTCATTATTTCTTTTTATAAGTTTATTTTTAAATGTAACATTTGTAAAATGAATTCACTCACTATATTTCTATATACCTTTTATATTACTTTTTTAATTGATTAATCTATATTTTAAAACATGATTTGGTCATGAATTCATACATTGTTCTGGTAAATACAATATTTTTCAATGTCATCGTTTAAAATAACATGTTATAATATTCAAGGGATGTTCTCTTCAGCTTTTGGAGAGAAAATGACTAACCCTGATTTTGTCAATACTGTATATAGTTCAGATATAATTATTTTACTTGAGACAGAGTCGTTTAGACTCCAAAACCCGCACTCCTTTAAACTACAGAGAGCTACAAATACCCTCAATCAAAAAGCCTAATGTTAAAAATGGAAGAGATTCAGGAGGAATCATAGTTTGATTCAAAGACCATCTGTGGCATCATATTCAACCTGTGAAAAAAGGGAAAACACATATTTGGATAAAACTTAAAAAAGAGCTTTTGTGTTTAGACGAGGACCTGTACCTGTGTGCCACATATATCCCCCCATATGAGTCACCTTATTATAATGATGACATCTTCTCAACCCTACAGTCAGAGATCATTTACTTTCAGTCTCTAGGATCAGTTCTGTTAATGGGGGATCTGAATGCTAACAGGGAAGGAAGTGGACTACATCAGCTCTGATGGAGACAAATATATAAACGATTCACTTAATCATCAACAAAAACGATACTAAAACACGTCAGAATTACGACAACACAAACAGACATGGAAAACAAGTCCTGCAGCTCTGCAAAAGCCTGGGTCTTTATATAGTTAATGGCAGAACAAAGGGTGATTCTCTGGTTCGATTTACCTACTGCTCACATTTAGGCAGCAGCACGGTAGATTACGCCATCACAGATATAGACCAAAATAAAATCAATTATTTCACAGTGATGCCACAGCTACCGTTATCAGACCACAGTCTGAACAGGTCAGTGAATCTTCTGCCATCTTCAGATCAGAAGGTTAAACTGTATCCACTCCCCCCCAAATTTATATGGAGTAAAGACAGTCCAGCCCAGTATGAAGCTGCGCTCCAAAGCACTCATGTTCAGAACATGATACTCATTTCTATTGTCTTCATTTAGCGAAGAGAAAAACACCAATTTAGCAACTGAACAGTTAACAATAATCTTCTCTACAGTGGCCAGAAAAGCCTTGAGAAAAAGAAAGAATTATAGAAGCAAAAAAGAAATGGCTAATGCTGGTTGGTTTGATAAAGAATGCCAAAAAGTAAGAAGAGAATTGCGGTCATTATCAAACAAAAAACACAGAGACCCAGCAAACCAACAAATACGGGCCACATATCAAGAAACCCTTAAAATGTACAAGTCACTATTAATACAGAAAAAAGCTGATCACACGAAAATGAAACTAAACAAGATTGAGGAGGCAGTAGATCAAAATTGTTTTTGGGAATTATGGAACAATTTAGACAAATCCAAAAAAGCCAAACACCTTCCCATCTATGACCCTAAAATCTGGACCGAGCATTTTGGAAATCTTTATTCACCAAACCAACCAACCCTTAGCCAAAAACACCTGACCTCTCAACTACATAACCTGGAACGCACTATAAAAGACCAGCTAAATCATTTAGACCAGCCCATAGCATTAAATGAACTGACAAGATGAAATCCCTAAAAAAACAAATGTGGCGTGGATGGAATATCTAATGAGATGCTGAAACACAGCAGCCCCAAACTGAAAGATGCTATTCTAAAATTGTTCAACCAGTTATTAAAATCAGGAAAATTTCCTGAAATATGGAAAGAAAATTTGATAACTCCAATTTTTAAACAAGGTGAGAAGTACAACCCAAATAATTACAGAGGCATCACAGTGAGCAGGTAACCTCGGAAAACTATTCTGTTCCATTATTAATGACAGATTAGTTCAGTTCATTCAAGAACACAAAATTTTAAAGAATTGTCAAATTGGATTTATGCCCAATCAGAGAACATCAAATCACATTTACACACTTCACACACTAATACAAAAATATGTTCATCAAAAAAAACAAGGAAAAATATTCGGCTGCTTCATTGATTTTAAAAAAGCCTTTGATTCTTTATGGCATGATGGACTTTTTCTAAAACTTATCCAAAGTGGAATAGGAGGAAGGACATATGATATAAAGGACATTTACAACGGGAACAAGTGCTGTGTCAAGATCAACGACAAACGGACTGATTATTTCAGTCAGAATAAAGGAGTCCGTCAAGGCTGCAGCCTCAGCCCGACTCTCTTTAATATATATATCAATGAGTTGGCATCAGCACTTGAGAAGTCCTCCTGTCCTGGTCTGACCCTCGAGGACAGAGAAATCAAATCCCTCCTGTACGCCGACGACCTTCTGCTGCTGTCACCTCATGAAGAGGGACTGCATGAAAGCCTCTCAATTCTAGAGCAGTACAGTAGCGACTGGGCCTTACCAATCAACATGGAAAAATCCAAAATCATGATCTTCCAAAAAAAAACCTCGCCTCACTGACAAAACATATAATTTTACAATCGGGTGAACACTTCTCAATCATGTCACATATTATAATTATTTGGGTCTCACAATCTCAGCTTCTGGACAATTTGAAATGGCAATGAAAGATCTGACCGATAAGGCACGCAGGGCTTATTACAATATAAGAAAATCATTGTTCAAATTCAACCCACCTATAAAACTTTGGATGAACATTTTTGATGGCATCATCAAGCCCATTCTTTTGTACGGCTGTGAAATCTGGGGCCCCAAATTTAAATTAAACTATGAATCGTGGGACAAAAATCCTGTTGAAATTTTCCACCTCGAGTTCTTCAAAAATATCCTGGGTCTTCACAGAAATGCCCCTAGTCTGGGTTGCAGGGCAGAACTGGGCAGATTCCCTCTCCTATCTGAAATCCAGAAGAGAGCAGCGAAGTTCTGGTTTCATCTGTCAGACTCACAGGCAGATGCCTACCATCACTGCACTCTTTCATACAGGGCAGGACACCCAGAGAATGACCCCTTGCACTATTTAGTGGAAACACACCAACTAAATTCAAAAATTCAATTAAAACGCTCAAAAATTAAAGAAATAGGTCAAAGAACCCAGGAAAAATACACCCATGATTGGCAGAACAAAGCAGCACAAATACATTAAAATACTTTCACAAAATAAAGAGAGATTATCAATTGGCACCTTACTTAATAAAAATTAAAGATTATCGTCAGAGAAAGCTCCTGGCGAAGTATCGTTTGAGCTACCACAGCTTGTATATAGAGACGGGCCGACACAAACAGAGCTGGAGAGCCAGAGAGCTCAGACTCTGTTCAAACTGCTCCGATGGAGTCGTGGAAGATGAACTACATTTCCTTACACAGTGCAGCAAATATAATAATATTAGAGAAACGTATTTCACCCAAATTGGTC
Organism: Anabarilius grahami; assembly: GCA_003731715.1. Taxonomy (NCBI): domain Eukaryota; kingdom Metazoa; phylum Chordata; class Actinopteri; order Cypriniformes; family Xenocyprididae; genus Anabarilius; species Anabarilius grahami. Next base: position 8,166,858 of record RJVU01019258.1, on the reverse strand, counting down.
AAATTCTACCTGAATTCCAACAAGCAAGCCACATAGACAAACTTTGTTATATTTTAGGAGAGAAAGAGAAGTGTGTCCACCTGGCAGCGCAGTATGTGTCCTCCTGCCATATTATGAGGGACAAAGAATGAACCCTCTCCTTTCATTTGTTTTTTTCTTTTTCTTTTCCTTTTCAATCTCATTACTGCTCTCTGTATTTATTAACCATGTTTTTTTTTTGGTTTTTTTAACCACTGGTTAAATTATATGATAACATATACAATATAGCCATGCATGTATATATATATATTTATTTTTCTCTTCTTCCTTTTATTTAATTATCAATCTATACCTGTATAACCTATTACATGTTTATTTCTTTGGCAACATTGTACGAATTGAATTGAATTGAATTGAATTGAATTGAATTGAATTGAATTGAATTGAATTGAATTGAATTGAATTGAATTGAATTGAATTGAATTGAATTGAAACGGGAACAAGTGCTGAATTGAATTGAATTGAATTGAATTGAATTGAATTGATCATTTGGCATTCAGGTCACTCTGTTTGGCAGTGAGCAGCAGCACACAATGGCTGCTTTTCATCCTCATTTCAAGCAGAAAAACCAGAGCCAAAAAAAAAAAAAAAAAAGTTAACCAAAACTAGGTACAGGATCAAAAGATTTGCAGATTAAGTTAAGCAACACTAGTGATTTGAACAGACCCTGAACTCTTATTACACTTTTAGATTACTCCATTTTGATAGTAGAATGTCTTAAGTAAACTAACTATAAGTAGCTTTGAAACTACACATCAACTAACTCTCAGTATTAGTACAGCATTAGTAGGCTTAAGGTTTGTGTTAATGCAGAATATTTTGACATTTGGCAAAGTTGCTTATAGTCAGTAGAATTTCTGTTGGGGGACCATCAAAATAAAGCATTAGCAGATTAAGCAAATAGTCTATAATGCTCTAGTGACAGGTAGTCGATATGCAGTTATGCTGCTAGTTACCATGTAGTTATAAAGTTGCTCATAGCTAGTAAAAATGTCTAAAGTGATCTCAAAATAAATTGTTAGCAACTTTTACAGTATGTGTATCTCATCTTGTGCTGTATGCGCAGCATTCCTGTAACTCTTGCGCTAACAATGCCAATGTCATGGGTTTAATCCCCAGGGAATGCATGACCTAATTAAATGTATACCATGAATGCAGTGTACGTTGCTTTGGATAAATGTCTGCCAAATGCATAACTGCAAATGTGACATGAATAATATCATGTGCAGCTTACCAAGGTCCTATTCAGCACCACCATACTTTTCAGAAAATGTAAGCTAAGTTTTTAATAAAAACTAAATTTGTCTAGACTCAATATTCCCAAATGCGTTGGAAGGCTCAAGGGTCAAGGTTTTTATAATGTGGGTTTAGCATAAATGTAACTCTTCCTCTATAAAGATGTTAAAGACTGAATGCATTTACCTGCAGCATCCTCTAGTGGACTAGACAGGAAAAGTCTTCTAGGTTGGAATGTTGGTTGTCTGGGTAGCTGGTTGTCCCCTTTTAGACCGACATACAGCTCTGGCACATGTGTGTCCTCTATTACCACCAACATTGTTACTGATTGCTGAAACCTTTTAGGGGTTTAAGTGTGTCGAAAAGTATGTCTCTGTGTATGGGGTACTCACCTGATGATTCAAGTGCTTCAGTTCTTTGGGGAAGTGGCGTTTCTTTATCTAAACAGTGCTCCTAAGACAGTACACACAGGTTTGTTTTTGTGAATTGTGGGGACATTCCATAGGTGTAATGGTTTTTATACTGTACAAACCGTATTTTCTATCACCCTACACCAACCCTACACCTAAACCTACCCATCACAGAAAACTATGCACATTTTTACATTCTCCAAAAAAAAAAACTCATTCTGTATGATTTAAGCCTTTTGAAAAATGGGGACATGGGGTAATGTCCTCATAATTCACCCTCTCCTTGTAATACCTATGTCATACCCATGTCATTATACAAATTAGTGTCCTGATGGGTCACAAAAATGCACACACACACACACATATACACACGCTGTGTTGTCTGTCAAATGTTAAAAGAGCAAAGGTAACAGAAAATTGTTGCTTTAATAAGGATCTGTATTTAATTTAGTGCGTTTAATAAAGTGTTTGATTACTTTAATTTCTGTATATTTCCTACCTATTAGACAGGTGGGAAGGCCACAGGTAAATATGGCATGGGTTTGTGAGAAGATTTAATTTAAGTGAATTTAAAACAGAGTTGTTAATTTTTTAAAGCCTAATAAATGTTGAAATCGATAGCTTTTAGTTATACTGTAATGCTGAATGTCTATAACTAAACGTTTAAAAAAAAAATAAAAAAAATTCCATAGAGACATCAGTATCAGTGATAGTAGCCTTCATTCATAAAAAGATTCCATTAAATATATATTTTAAATATACGGTCTTTAAGTTGTTTATACATTAATTTGGAAAGTAACAAATTACAATATAAAATAAAATATTAATATTTTTAAAATCGCAATTACAGAAAAAGTGCGATTTAGTTTTTTTTTTAAATAACTTTTTTTTTCTTAAGATAAATATGCATTAAAAGAACAACTGAAATCAAGTTGTACCTCTTCAATAACATTATCAAGTTCCTCTGCTTGTAAACTGGTTTCAGAAACACTCTTGTTTTGAAAACCTTGAAAAGAAACCACAGTGTCACAACATTTAGATTAGAATAAGCAATCTTCTGAGATTGGCCTGAGATGTAATCATACTGACCTGAATCAGCAGTGGCCTCTTTAAGTAAGGACGATTCTCTGTTCAGTGATCTCCCTGGTTTGACTTGAGACTGCCAGTCTTCACTTGCCATTTGAAGTCGTTTTTTAGGTGTTGAATACTAAAAATCATAAAAAGACCCACATTTTTATGCACTGCATAAATTTGGCTATTTTGATCCTACTGAAAATCTTCTGAAAAATTGCATTCTACCTTGGAGAATTCCTCCTCATTACTGCTGGGTGATGAAAGAGGAATATCTATGCAAGAGTTATAAAAAAAAAAAAGAAAAAAAAAAAGTTAGGTTGCAGCATATCTGAAGGAATTATAAAGTGATGTAGTCCTGCAGAATGAGGAATGATACCTCTGAGTTTGCCCTTAGTTCTGGGCTTTCTCCTGCTGTAGTCAGCGTGTGGCGTGTCCTTGCGGAGAAATCCTTCTTCTGAATGAATCACCCTTATTTTCTTCTGCAATCAATCACATTTTACATTTAATTTATACATGTATGGATTTTGTAGACTCAGAATCAGAATGTGCTTTATTTGCCAGGTGTGCACAAACACAAGGAATTTGTTGTGGTTTTCTACAGAAGCTCTTGGTACACACACATACATATTTAAATGTTTCTGTTCTCATGTCATAAGTAAACTAAGAAAATAATAAATAAGTAAAATAAAATAAATAATACTAATGTGGTATACATCTGGAGCAGAAGACATACAGATTTGTATTGTATATACAGCAGGGTGAATATAATATACAGCTCTGGAAAAAATTAAGAGACCACTCCAAATTCAGA
>RJVU01019258.1:8121083-8143790 GCA_003731715.1 Anabarilius grahami | reverse complement strand
AATTCGTAAATCTGAAATTCGTAAAAATATATATAATATATAATTTTTAGAAATATTTTTTGGAGTGTACCTAAACAGTTCACCAGTGTTCTGGGAATTTCAAGGAATAAACCTGCTAATGGCTACAGCTGCATCTGCATAGAGAGAAGAGTATTTTGTAATAATAATAATAAAAAGGAACAGGAACTTGTCATATGACAGGAACTTGTCATATGATGCTGAAAAAGCCAAAATGTTCAGCCTTCTTTGTCACAAATAGGCAAGACAAATGTTTAAACATTTTTTAAAAATAAAAATAATGAAAAATTGAAAGAAGCTCTGAATGTTGGTGTTACTCTACATCTTTGTCACCCCTATATTTCTGCTGTAGGCTGTAGCCATCATGATCTGCTGCTAACTTCAAGCGGTGATGTTTACAAACAGTGAATGAGAGATAGGCCAGACTCAAAGCAGCTGCATGATAATCTCTGGAACCATAGAGCACTTCAAAGACATATTTACGAGTGGCATCACATCCCTGAGTGATCAGAGGCACGCTGGGCTTTGGACTCCACTGCATATGACACCCATATCTGCTTTGGTGCTTTTGAGTAAATGTTTGAAAATGTTTGAAACTTCAGAGCCAAAATCAGACTGGAGCTATACTTTTAGAGCACTGACTTTAAAAGAGATATTGCATGCTATTGTTTTAAGTGCAGCTCAACTGGTTGAGCATGGTGCTAAAAATGTCATGGGTTTGATTTCTCAGGAAATACTGATTAAATGTCAAACTTGAATATTGCTTTAGATTAAAAAAAAACAAAAACAAAAAAAACCACTACTGGTGGACTAGAGTTTTCTACTAATAATATTTATTATTCTGTGAAAATCTTGCCCTGCAATGCCCTGAGAGATTTCATTGTCCTCACCTGTCAATAATGGTTGAAGTTTCTTGTTTAAATTCGAAATCTATTGAAAACATGAGTAGAAATAATTATGAATTTGCAATCATATTTGTTGTTAATTACAGGCAGATGCCCTTCCTGTTTCATGGTCACCAAATACAACAAAGATGGGTGGTTGTTGTTGTTTAAAAAAAAAACAAAAAAAAAAACAGTTCAATGTAAGAACTTTGATACATGCTTTTCTTTTAGAGTTGTTTAGTCCTCATTTACATTTAAATTACACATTACACCAATTATAAAATAAACATTTATATTACTTTCACATCAATTGTATCGATATCTTAATCTTAATTTACCATGACATTTTACAGCCACAGTGGCACAATCTCTCTTTCTCTCTCTCTCTCTCTCTCTCTCTCTCTCTCTCTCTCTCTCTCTCTCTCTCTGTCTGTCTGTCTAAAGCATTAGCAGGAGAGAGCGCAGGTGGTATGTGCTATGACAGTCTGAGTAATGACCTCTTACTGTCTCCATTGTTCCTTTATATCAGCCATTAGGTCTCATGCTTCTCATACTCTCCACCTGCAGTCTGGTGCTCACGAACTCATGAGAGCATGCATCAACTCTTTTTGTTCTTTGTGTCTCAACCTCTCTGTCTCAATCAGGTCAGCGGCTGGAGTGCTACTATGTGCTGTAGCCCTTTGAAAGTGCACACATTGCCTCTTTGACCCAGTGAAGTGAGGAGTTCTAAAACCTTTTCACAAGTTTCTAACATAAGAGTACATTAAAAAGGGAAAGCATTTGTCTAACACTCAGTATGCACATGGATGGGTTTGTTTGGAAGATCTTAAAAGTTCTTTATCGAAACATTTCTCTAATAAATGCTAGAAATTTTTGAAAGCTGTAGTGTTGGCATTCTCTATACAATGAAAATCCGTTCCTCTCAGACTGTACAGTTCATTTTACTTTTAGTCATATTTGTATTCCAGGCAACAAATTAATGCAAGGATTATGATGTTTTTCCCATTACAAAAAAGAATGTTTGTTTCACCGCTTTCATAAATGCACAGAACCTTGAGAAAACTCTTGATGCTTTGTGAATGTGCCAGAATCCATCATTTTGAGGATCACATGAATGGGACAAACAGGATATGTGACATTTCTTACACCGTACATCAGATCTGACACACCATTTTCAGAGGAAGCTGTCTCACTGATGGATACTGTTGTTTTGTCCTTAGCCATGAACCATAGAAGGAATGCTAGCAAATGGAATGCCAGCCCAAAGAAACTGTTTAATTGCTATGAACTGCTGAATAACAACAGGTTAGTCTTTATTCCATAGTACGAGATATTGGCTACTGATTGGTGCTGGAATGTGTGTGATTGGAAGACAAGGAACGCAACGTAAGTCAAGTGTAACCGTCGCTAAGGTCAAAAATACCATGTCCATACGATTAAGGCCACTGTAACTACAAAGACACCAAAGTCACGCTTTCACTCTCAGAAGTAAAAAGTCACATAATCAATCACAGTACAACACTCAGGGTACAACTTATTTAAGCATATAAATTAAGAGACAAAATCAAAGTGTATGTGTAATTAGTAATTGACTAATTGTATTACTGGATTTCTTAGCACAAAGCTTTATAATGGTAGTGAATGGCGCTCCTAATTTGAAGTCCAAAAAAGTGCATCCATCCATCATAAAAAATATCCACACGGCTCCAGAGGGTTAATAAAGATAAAAATATTTAAATCATAATAAACTAAAACAACTAGCTTCCGGCAGACGGCCTTCGCAAATCGAGTAACGTGATACAGTAAGCTCTGACCTGACACAATGACAAACGCGGAAGCACAGAGGATAGAGGAAAACAAAACATCGGTCACGAATTAGAAGTCTAAAACGAGAATTTTTAAAGAGAAATGTTGGAGGATTTCGATATAAGAGAAGATGAGCTTGAATTTGTTGTCCAGCCCTCTTTGTTTGAACTGTGAGAGGCATCTAAGCTTACGCTACTCCTACATCCCACGTCATACATCGCATCAGGGGTTACTCTTTTGGTGCAAGTCAAGTTGCTGCCAACTGCTGGAAGCTAGTTATTTTAGTTGATAAAGTTTTAAATATGGATATTTTTCTTACAAAAACCCATCACTTTACTCCAGAATTCCTTTATTAACCCCCTGGAGCTATGTGGATATCTTTTATGATGGACGGATGCACTTTTTTGGACTTCAAAATGTCATCGCACCAGACCCCATTAAAGTGCCAAAAACTGTAAGAACTGTAAAAACTGAAGGACTCACTATGCCTTTTCCCTAATGGCAGGATTTAACTATTGAGGTTAAATTATAAATGTTAAAATACTAAACCTATATTTTATAATCCCAAACTGTACACATATACACACCAACACTGATATCACAAACAAATAAAACTGTTAACACATCACAGTTATTCACAAATACACATTTACATGCCATTGCACACAAGCCCACACAAACACACACACCGCTCTTCACCTCCTGCATGAGGATTAGCACCTATACACACTAGGACTCATCCATGTCACAGCTCACAGCAGCAGAATCCCAGAGCAGGAGGGGTCTGTCTGATAGACCTGCTCAACAGGGTCTTATTTCTGAGATGTTTTCACTCGCTGCACAAAGACACAAGAGGTCACTGCTTCAATGTAATGGCAAATGATGCATAAATGGACCTGAGACAGAAGATCTGTGAGACTGTGAGGGACCTCACACAATACCTGGTGTAGAGGATTTCATGGTTTGCTTAAATAAGAATATGAAGATAAAACTATGTCCAAATAGTATTGTGTGTTGAGGATATACAGGGATGATGAGTGACCCATGACAAAGAGATTAAAGTTCTGATCCAGTCTGGTCACTATAGCACTAATAAAAGCTCAAGAAGACATAACAATGGACCTCTCCTTTCCCTTTACATTTGATATTCTATACATTTTATATGAAATAATATAAATATTTTGCATATAAACAGAAGACATGTTTTCTAAATTTGTGTAAAATTGATAATTTCAACTGATTCACACTCAGAATTCAGCATTTTAATTTTTATTGTTTTATTTTACACAAGTGGAAAAGTGCATTACAGTTGAGTTTTTGAAGTAATTAAAAAGATTAATACACCAAAATGTGTGTTCTAAATTTGTGTATCCATGACTTAGTGCTGATATAATAAACAGATACAAAACCTGGTCTCATTATTTATAGCTATAACTCTGTTTAGTGTGTAATGCAAAAGAAATTATGAAATAAAAAATTTTAATTGGAATTTTAATTTTTGTTGGAATTTTAATAAATTAGCATGTACGTATTAATCACTGTAAATGGATTATAAAGAATAAAAACAATTCTATTTTTTTTTCTTGTCTATGTGGTTTATTTTAGGTGGGAAAATACAACTCAGCAGTAATCTTTTCTAATTAAATTATTCTTATTAAATAAGAAAGAAGAAAAGAAACAAAGAATAGTAAATTATATAAATTCAAACATCATTGAAGGGCAGGTCTTCAGCCCCCGCAAGTGTAGCCAAAGTCAGTCTAAATACTGGCTGAAGTGTAACAGGGTATGTAAACAATACCCTCAGTTCCAAATGACTAAACTAATCCCTAATCCCCACCAATGTTTCAGATTCTGTGTTTACCAAATGGACCTGACGCCGACATTCCAAAAATATCAGCATTCATCCTTGATGTCATCTACAGAAGTGTGCAGCATTTTAGATAACAATAGAAGAAACAGACACTTCACTTCATCTACACTTCACATGAGTAATAATGTCTTACCATTGTTTTTGGAGCTATGTCAAAATTTGGCAATAAATAAATAAATACATTTTTGAGCTGGGACGGCACGGCTCAAAAAGGTCCCAGGTTCCAGTCTGGCTGAGTTAGGAGGTATTTCTGGGTGAAGTTTGCATGTTCTCCCAGTGTTAGTGTTCATTTCTTACATAGAGACTTAAAATGACCCAAAAGAGAACAAACCTACTTAGAATCAAATAATAAATAAATCTAATAGATCAAAATGCTCTTGATTGAGGACGTGAGGGAATGTCTTTCCCATATCTGAGCATCAAGTTCACATGATCTGCTCCATTTTACATGTGTGTAGCAGAGAGCAGTCATCAGATGGTATCACTAGTTTCAGTATGATCTATAATTACTGTGGAAGTGAGGCATGAATCAGAGCTGCAGCCACACACACTGAAGCATATTTCATCCCATCAGTCATGCTGAAGTGACTAATTCTGAACAGGTTTTGACAGCTAAAACCATCTTGCACATCTCCTAGAAAAGTAAACTTTGTTCAAATCTACATAACTGGCTATCAGTGAACCAGAAACACTTCCTCTGCCGACAATAGCTGCCGTATAGGGACAAAAAAGAAGAAGAAGAAAAAAGACAAACACCACCACCAACAACAACAAACATTCATTCATAATGAAGAGTGTAATTGTATTTTGGCAGATTAGTGGCTGTTATTCAGAGAGAAATGTACTTTTGAGAAATGTACTTTTCAAATGTATTCAGTGCATTAAGATTTGATTTGATTTGCGATTTTATGAATTCTACTAAATACCTAAGAAAAAAAAGAAAAGAAAAAAACATCTTGATTTTTTTGTCAAAAAGCCAAAAGGTATGTCAAAGAGATGATTAAGATACACATCAACTTGATATGTGTACAGTGCTAGACTAACTGTGACTTGTCACAGCACTTGCATATTGTTGGTTTGGCTGCTTCTATTGTTCTCCTCATTTGTAAGTCACTTTGGATTATATTTATAAAATGTATTTATTTAAACATATTATTTTCTTTACACACAATTAATACAACTAAATATGTGTCTAAAATTACCTCCAGGATACTGGAAGAACTATAGTTATTTCTGCCAAGATGCCCTTGACCCAGGTCAAACTACTGTTGAGCACTTTTGAAATTGTGCCCTTTGATATTTATACGTGAGTTTACAGTAGCTACACTGTCATGTCACACAGGTGAATCACCTGCATAGAGTGAAGCTCAGAATTCATAACAGTTTTGTTTTGGTGCTGTGGTAACAGAGCACATGCATACAGAAAGCATGCTGTTACAAAGAAGAATTAGTTTTAAGCATGGTAATAATTGCACGGATAAACCACATGTATGTTTTATGAAATGTGTGCAGTTTTTATTTTTATTCAACAAATAAAAATTGTAATAAAAAATCATCAAATGTTATGAAAATAAGAGTCACATGTTGGTTAATGAAGCAGGAACTGAACTTCTGCAGTATATGCAGTATATAGCATATGATAGCAAAACATTTCAAACAACAAAACACATAACTGACATTCAGTTGTACTATCATGTGATCTTGGACCTTGTTATACTAGCTGTCAACCTAGTCTCCATCTCAGATGGCAAACTCATGGACAGATCTGATTGATTGATTGGTTGGTTTTACACAATTTCTGAGCCAAGATTTTTATTTATTTTTTTTAAAGATTTTTACAATATACAGTATTTTATTTTTTGTTTGTTTACAATATACAGGGCTATTGCAGTGAATGAAGAAAAACTTGTTGCTAGTTTTAACACGAGACTATTGTGTCACCCTGTCATTATTTTTATATGAGCAATACACTAATTCCTGTATACTTTAAATTAGAAAGTATTCCTAATTATTAATACAGATATAATCATTAGTGGTGTAAAAAAGTTCAGTATGATGTTGGCAATATTTAAAAGTTAGCTACAAAAAAAGTGAGAAAAACAAAACAAAAAAACAAGTCATATGTCTGTTATATTTCAACATAAGGATCATCAACATCAGAAATTTCAATAAACTTTTTTTTAAATCAAAATAAACACATTAACATAATTGGGTTGCCAATTTCTACTGTCAGTTATCATGATTTTTAGTTATTGGTAAAGATATATTTCCCATAATTAAAAAAATGCAGTTCCGGATATAGATACACACTTTAATAACTTCACCAATTCACACTTTTATTTGTCATATTATGACCATTGTATTGATCACAATTCCCCTGTAGAAGCTGGAATAAGTTTATGAAGCCTGTGCAACTTTTCAGCACTCCAACTCTCTCAGCACATACATGGTGATTACTCGTACATGACCCCTGAGAGAACTGAACCTTACCGAGTCGGCAAGTTACAGACATCACTTTGGTAAAATGAGAAGCCAAGCAGGTGTGTGTCATGGCACCTCTCAAACATTTTCCTCTCCCTTAAAGTTTAGAGTTTTTTTCTGTTCTCTCTCCCTTTCTCCTCATTCCTCTTATCGTTCTTTAAGCCTTATATATATATAGTAGCTTCCTGGTTCATAGAGAGAGCAAAGTACATTAGCCATGTTTTGTCTCTGTTCTAAAACATAGTGCTAACGGATTTTTGTAAAGCAACGACCCATACTTTTCTCACTTTTGCTTGATCTTTGGTGCGGGAACCATGGTTGACGTGCAACGTTTCTTCCTCATGTGTAGTTGATATTTACATGAATATTGTATTTTGATACAATATTCAGTCACCCATTCCTAAGGGCAGACCAATGCAGAGAAAACAGCTGCACTTCTGTACCTTACTTGAAAGTTTCGTAAATCATATTCACACATATGCCACAACAGCAAGAGGCAACAGCTCATTAGAAACATCAAGGTTTATGAAATATTTTATCTACCACAGATGCAACAAACAAAATGGTAGGACACTACCAAAAAATATAGTAAAATATTACTGAGGCACCAGCTGAAAGCTTGGACACTTGTGATGCTAAAAAGAAAAAAAAAAGAAAATGATTTTGGATACCATTGTACTTTTTATTATTGTAAGAAGTACATGGAAGAAACGCAATATATTTTGAGTTTCAGAATCAACCATAGATCTTGGGGACATGTACACACAGGAGAAGTTGTAATGCTTCCCAGTAATGTCGAATTTAATGCTGCGTAGGTGCTGAAAGAGGCTTTGAGTGAGGAGACTGCATGTCGCACAGAGAGAGAGACAGAAAGAGCGTGTTTATATGAGTGTGTGTTTGACTATGAGTCTATGAACTTTGTTTGGCGGAAGGACAATTGATGCCCCTTTAGAAGGAGGTGCTGTGCCGGCAAAGACTTGTATTAAGTGGGATATGACAACAGTACAAGGTAATCCCTATATCAGCAGCAGTCATGAGCTCATGGAGTAATACAGAAACACCATTCTTATGGCCCCAGTTTGCAGCACGCACACAAGTTAACCTATTAACTGTAATTTCTAAAATACTGGTTGTCTGTGAGGATGTATTAAAAAATACAATCAATCCTGTCTTTAAATAATACTAAAAACATATAAACTTGTCCATAAATACAACCCGAATTCCAGAAATGTTGGCACGTTTTTTTTAAATTTGAATAAAATGAAAACTAAACGACTTTCAAATCACATGAGCCAATATTTTATTCACAATAAAATATAGATAAAATAACAAATGTTTAAACAGAGACATTTTACACTTTTATCCAATAAATGAGCTCATTTCAAACTTGATGCCTGCTACAGGTCTCAAAAAAGTTAGCACAGGGGCAACAAATGGCTGAAAAAGCAAGACATTTTGAAAAGATTCAGCTGGGAGAACATCTAGCAACTAATTAAGTTAATTGATATCAGGTCTATAACATTATTAGCTATAAAAGGGATGTCTTAGAGAGGCAGAGTCTCTCAGAAGTAAAAATGGGCAGAGGCTCTCCAATCTGTGAAAGAGTGCGTAAAAAGATTACTTTAAAAAATACTTTAAAAACAATGTTCCTCAATGTCAAATTGCAAAGGCTTTGCAAATCTCATCATCTACAGTGCATAACATCATCAAAAGATTCAGAGAAACTGGAGAAAATCTCTGTGCGTAAGGGACAAGGCCGAAGACCTTTATTGGATGCCCGGGCCCTCAGATGACATTGCATCGCTCATCGGCATGATTGTGTCAATGACATTATTAAATGGGCCCAGGAATACTTCCAGAAACCACTGGCAGTAAACACAATCTGTGGTGCCATCTGCAGATGCCAACTAAAGCTCTATCATGCAAAAAGGAAGCCATATGTGAACATGGTCCAGAAGCGCTGTCATGTCCTGCCAAGGCTCATTTAAAATAGACTGTTTCAAAGTGGAAAAGTGTTCTATGGTCAGACAAGTCCAAATTTGACATTCTTGCTGGAAATCTGCTGTGTCCTCCGGGCTAAAAAGGAGGGAGACCTTCCAGCGTGTTATCAGCATTCAGTTCAAAAGTCAGCATCTCTGATGGTATGGGGGTGCATAAGTGCATACGGTATGGGCAGCTTGCATGTTTTGGAAGGCACTATGAATGCTGAAAGGTATATGAAGGTTTTAGAGCAACATATGCTCCCCTCCAGACGACGTATATTTCAGGGAAGGCCTTGTGTATTTCAGCAGAACAATGCAAAATTACATACTGCAGCTATTACAATAGCATGGCTTCGTCATAGAAGAGTCCGGGTGCTGAATTGGCCTGCCTGCAGTCCAGATCTTTCACCTATAGAGAACATTTGGTGCATCATTAAACAAAAGATGACCACGAACTCTTCAGCAGCTGGAAACCTAAATCAGGCAAGAATGGGACCAAATTCCAACACCAAAACTCAGAAACTCAAAACCTCGATACCCAGGTGTCTTCAAATGAGCTCATTTTGTGCATAACATTGTAACATTTCTCAATTTAAACATTTGTTATGTTATCTATGTTCTATTGCAATGCTTCTCAACTCCAGTCCTTGGGACCCACTGCTCTGCACATTTTGTATGTATCCCTTATTTAACGCACCTGATTCAGATCATCAGCTCATTAGGAGAGACTCCGTGAACTGAACTGAGTGTGTCAGATAAGAGAGACATACAAAATGTGCAGAGCAGTGGGTCCCGAGGACTGGAGTTGAGAACCACTGTTCTATTGTGAATAAAATATTGGCTCATGTGATTTGAAAGTCTTTTAGTTTTCATTTTATTCAAATTTAAAAAACGTCCCAACATTTCTGGATTTCGGGTTGTATGTAAGGGTCAGGAAGGATCTGAGGAAGGTTGTTCACTGACTGCCTAATGCACACTTCACACAAATAGTGCTATTTCCAGTCTTATCTGCTTGCTTTATGTGACTTGTAGGAGCAAGAGAGTACTTTTTTTTTTTTTAATCATACAGCCTGGAACCAAAATCAAAATACCATGTTGATGCATTGAGAAAGAACTAGAGTTGAATATCTGTGAAAGATTTTTTTGTTTGAGGCACTTAGTAGCAAGTAAACTAGATATCCGTCTGCAGAACAGTATATTTCAATATGTTTTCTGAGTTATATAATTGAAATAATCAGTTCTCATTTATTTTAAGGCAGCGGCTATTTGCACTAAGTGCAAATAGCAATAGATGCTATTTACACTAAGTGCAATTAGCAATTAGATGCTATTTACACTAAGTGAAAATTGCATATTTTCTTAGCAGAAGGTGCTATTTACAATAAGTGCAAATAGCTGTAGATGCTATTTACACTAAGTGAAAAGTGTAAATAGCATTCACACTAAGTGAAAATAGCAATATATTCTATTTACACTAAGTGACAATAACAGCATTTTAGTGATAGAAAATACTAATAGATTATATTTACACCATGTAAAAGTATCAGCTCTTTGCAAAAAGAGTAAATAGTAATTAGTAAATAATACCGCAGGTTGTAGATCCTTCTCCTATTTGGCACCTAAACTTTGGAACAGTCTCCCTAGCATTGTTCGGGAAGCAGACACACTCTATCAATTAAAATCTCGACTGAAAACGCATCTCTTTAACCTGGCATACACATAACACATTATCAATTTATATTTTCCATTAAAGGATTCCATTAAAGGATTGTTAGGCTGCATAAATTAGGTCAGTCGGAACCGTGAACACTTTCTATAACATTCGATGTACTCGTTACATCAGAAGAAAAATGGCGTCTACGCTAATATTATGAATCCGATTTTCAACTAGATGGAACTGGTTGCGATCCCAATCTGACTCATGACCTGTAATGCTGCCTGAATCATAATCATGCACTGTTGGTTGTTGGCCAGAGGCCCCCCGACTGAGCCTGGTTTCTCCCAATGTTTTTTTCTCCATTTTGTCACCTGTTGAAGTTTGGGTTCCTTGCTGCTGTCGCCTTTTGGCTTGCTTAGTTGGGGACACTTGATATTCAACAATGTTTTTGATCTGTCTGCATTGACATTTTGTATTGACAATGACATCACTGTTTTCTCCAGATGAATTAACTAAATTAATAACTATTGATTTTTTACAAAGGAATGAATCAATACTGAACTTACTTAATCTGGACAATGACACGATTTTCTTCTAGAGCCACTGTGCAGCCAAAACTATTTGCCAGTTATCACTGTAAAGCTACTTTGACACAATCTGCATTGTAAAACGCGGTGACTTGACTTGACTAGATGCTATCTATATTGGCAGATACTATTTACACCTTAATATTTTGTACATTAACAGGATGCAATAAAATCATAGGGTGTAAATTATTATTTTTATTAAAATTATTAAATGGATGCTGCCTTATTAGGAGAATAAACTTTCCCTACATCTTCCCCTAACCCTACCCAATAAATACTTTTAATATTATTAAAAACTCGTTAGGCAGTTTATTTCCACTTTTAGAACATTATTTAAATTTTTATTGAAAATAAATGCCTTTCTGATGTGATATGTGAAGGGAAGTTAGATGTAAACTTCTATCAACGTTATTGTATCCGGTATCTGACCAATAAAACAGGGCAATTTATTTAGGACAACAAATTAAGCCAAATGATCATGGGACCCGCATTATTTCTGGCTCGAAACTTGTTGTTAACACAACTAAAATAAGATGTTTACTCTGTAAGATTTTTTTTAAATCAGTGCACAGGCATTTCGTTACTGTATATTTGTGAAAGTAATTGTGAACGTTTTGCCAAAGTAATGCCAAAGGCATGCATAATTTCTTTACTCCAATGTATAACAATTAGTCCAACTGAAGGCAAGTTGATGAACCCATGTGCAGTTTATTGAATCAAAGTGAGCAGACTTGACAGTGAGCAGACTTGACAAAACCATTCACCAACAGCAGGGTTACATTAATCCAATACACGACAAAGTAACATGGAAAACAAGAGGCTTAAAGCTGCGTTCACGTCACCTCGTATTTACCGGAGTCTTGAAATGACAACACATGACGTTATATTCAGAGCTGTTCACGTCCTTTTTGTCCTTGGACTGGGAATTATGCGTTTCCATGGCACCACTATCAACGCCTAAATAAATCTACAGCGGTCAGGTGGTACAGCGGCCACGTGGTACATGTGGGAGCTTTCAGAAAACTCCCAGCTTACAAGCTGTAACTACGATCTCTACGAGGATGTGAACGCTTTTTACAAGCTAGAATCTCGTAACTACAGGAATTACGAGGCCGCGTGAACGCACCTTAAATACATGAACTTACGGAACACATGACTAAGACAACCAATGGGCAAGTGACACAAGGAACAAGGGAACCAATGAACAAACAGAACTGAGAAACCACCTGACCATAAACAACCAATCAGCACATGACACAATAGCTGTGTCCCAATTCAGGGGCTGCGCACTTCGAAGTGCATGAAAGGGGTGGGGCTTTGGAGTGGAGGGTTGCCAGGTCTGCGCAACAAAACCATCCCAAAAGTAGCATAATCACAGCACAACTGTAAAAGTATCCTAATCCTAGACGACCAGACAACAACCAGTTACCAGGGTGTAGCATCTGGATTGATCAAACACACAAACTGTAAAAGTTACTCTTCTAACCCTTCACCCATGCAGGCCCCCACTGAGTGCTATCACCCGTCTGCTTCAATCACACACTTTAAAGACACTTGGCACATTTATTGTTCGCAATACAAGAACCAGAAGCCCACAGAAATAGCATTCTTTCCACTAATTCATAGACAAATTTGCTTAAATGAAGGAACATGCATTTCCCCAGTACATGTTGTGTATTATTACTGTTTGTATATTGTTATGCATGCCCTTCTAGATAATGTAGCCATCTAGGTGGTGTTTCATATCAAATTACCCCTTGTTTAATGACTCACACTTTGGTGGACATCACCATCTCATAGAATGCATTGTGTGTTTGTTATATTTATCAGAGTATAAATTGACACAAACTACAAGCTTATTCCCGTCATGCAAATGAGTCCACTTTCAAACAAAGGAACTTTCCCTCTTGGAAAATGCACCTTTCTCATTGGTCAAGCCAAAAGTCAAAGGTATGACTACTGTAGAGGTTTAAAAGCCCCCCACACAGATCGCACTCTCTCTTCTGTTCTTCTGCCTTTGTTCATGCTGATTCTACTGACTCCTGGTCAACTCACCTGGCCCACCGACCAGCGCAGCCATGTTGGCAAGCCTCATCCACTTCAAGCCTTGCGGAACTTCCATGACAACAGGGTCAAATTAACAGCACAAGTTCATTGTCATTTCTTCAGTCAACACAGAACATATTGATTACAACATCAGCACCATCGAATCAAGAATTAAGACGGAATCAAAAATTTCTCCAGAACCTGCAGATCCGGACGCTCCTCAACAGCTAAGGCATTTGAACACTAAATGATGATTTAGTATTAAGTTTAAACCTCTTTGTTAACAAAGGTGCTTTATAGTGAGAAACTGATGGTACTTCCAGCTCATTAAATTACTCTTTTCATAGCTACATTTCCCTGTTATGCTTCGGTTCAAATTAATCTCCCCTCTCTCATTCCCTATGTATGCGTGACCTGTATGTCTGTGTGTGTTTAGTTTAGCTATGTGTTCGTGATTTAGTTAGATAAAAATGAAATAAGAACTGAATAGCACTGGCAAAGGGTTATGAGACAACCTCCTTGGCTGTGACAGGACAGACAGAGAGTGCAAAAAAAGGCCTCCTTGGCCGACACGGGACAGGCACAGAGTTCTCACACAGCCGCCTTGGCTGATACAGGAAAGGTAGAGAGTTCAAAAATAGCCTCCTTGGCCATTACTGGACAGACAAATGAGGTGGGAGTGGAAGGCAAGGGTGAGAGCATAAACCGCAATGACATGGTGCTGGTCGACGAAACAGGCATGGTGCTAATCTTTTCCCACTCCTCAATTATACTCCTCTTAGAGTTCAGCACACACTTCTCAGCATTAGGAGTCAGGGCGGGGCTCCCCATCATCCCTTCATACTCCAATAGTAAACCCACTGGAGCGGACTCATGGACCAGCTCTCGCACCTGTTCAGACCTCATACATGGCTCGGGCTCTTGGGCAAACATGGCCTCAGACAAATGCTCCATTAAGGATGTTTGATGCAGAGATGAAAAAGCAGAGTTTAAGTTATTTACTAATACCAAAATCAATAGAACAAAATACTCACTTGAAGCAAAAGTCCTGTTTCCACTTGGAGTGAAACTCCTGACAAGAGAGCCTTAGAAGCAGCCATACTCCCAGTAGAATGGGCTTGGATTTACATAGAGGAAGGTTGTCTGGCCGACTCATAAGCAAGAGAGATAGCCTCAACTACTTGCTCATTCTCTGCTTTGACACTGGGGTGACCCAAAACAGATGAAAAATTGCTCTGCCTTATGCAACAGGGCAGCTCTGTGGACATAAGCATCTAAAGCTTGAACTGGACAAAGCAGATTATTTCTTTCCTGGTCAGAGTCCCAAAAGGGAGGAGGACAGAAGGCTTGTAGTACAATAGATCTAGCCATATTAGTGGGGACCTTGGGAACATGACCCGGTCTCAGATGAAGAAACACTTTCACCATGCCAGGTGCAAATTCCAAGCACGAAAGGGCAACCGACAGGGCTTGCAGATCTCATATTCTTTTAAGAGACATGATAGCCAGGAGGAACAACACTTTAAGAGTCAAACACTTGACTGTAACATCTTCAATTGACACAAAGGGAGCCAGGGACAGGCCTTGGAGCACCAAGGTCAGGTTGTCAGGGATAACCCTGAAGTGAATCACTCTTGCAGGAACTCCAGCACTGTACCAACAGGGCAGTTAACTTGGTCCACTACACCACTTCAGGGCATGCGTTAACCCCCCTGGGGATTTATGTACCGATGTGTTGTTTGAGCGGACAAGTACATGTTGGCCCCTGAGATCTGGGAGGAAATTCTTGAGACAGCCATCATTTCCAGGCAGTTGATGTGCCAGGAAAGATGATGCTTTCATCATAGCTGAATTCCACACCAGACCTAGAAAAGTGGTCCTCTGTGCTGGAGAAAGCACACTTGTTTAACTTTAACCCCAACATTTTTATGTGAGCAAGAACAACATCTCGATGCTGAATCGCTAACTGATGCGACTGAGCTAAAATCACCCAATCGTTGATGTAGTTCAGAATGCCAGTGCTGCATCCATGCATTGGGTGAAAGTGCTGAGTGATAAAGCTAGACCGAATGGAAGAACCCGATATTGATACGCTTCGCCCCCGAAAGTGAATCTCAGGAACTTCCTGTGTTGTGGAAGGATGCATGAATGTATGCATCCTTGAGATCTATCATAATAAACCAGTCCTCAGATCTGATTGGTGACAAAAATTGTCTCAGGGTTAACATTTTGACTTTGAGCTGCATGACTGACTGGTTCACGTGATGCAGATCCAAAATGGGACGCAACCCCTATCCTACTTCGGAACAATAAAATACCAGCTGTAGAAACCGGTTTCTCTGTCGGGAGAAAGTACACGCTCTATGGCTCCCTTCCCCAACAAAGTTTTTAGCTTGTTCCATAACCAGAGCCTGTTTGGGACCTACCACTATGGGCAGGACCCCCATAAATCTGGTGGGCGAGACACAAACTGAATAGTGTAACCCTTTTCGACTGTGCGCAGGACCCAGCGAGATATATTTGGCAGTAGCTTCCATGCTTCCAGATAATCTACTAAGGGAACCAGCCTCTCAAGACTGACCTCTGGTGTTTTTGAGCCACCACTTCGGAGCCCTGAAGTGGCGCACTGGCAGGGAACAACTGAACTGGTAGCTCTGGGACCATCCTCAGAGGATTTTTGTGGGAGACAGGTACACTCTGTCAGTTTAAATCTATATTAAAGACCAATCTCTTTAACCTAGCATACACATAACACACTATAACTTTTCTATAATTCAAATCTGTTAAAAGATCTTTAGGCTGCATAAATTAGGTCAACCGCAACTGGGAACACTTTCCATAACACCCAATGTACTTGTTACATTGTAACAAGCTTCAACTCCTCCATACCATATCCAGGCGTGATGTATCCCAATCTTCAAGCAGAAGAAACTGGATGAAATATTCGGAATGATACCAATCTACAATCTGACTTATAATGCAGACTGGAATCATAACCACACTATGTTGGTTCATTTGGCCTAAGGGTGACTGAGCCTGGTTTCTTTCAAAGTTTTATTATTCTCCATTTTTGTCACCAATGGAGTTTGGGTTCCTTGCCACTGTTGCCTTTTGGCTTTCTTAGTTGAGGGCACTTAATATTCAGCAATATTATTGATTTGACTGTACTGAGAGTATTGGAATGAGAACTGAACTGAGCTGGAATCAGCTCTTGCAATCCGCAGAGCTTCCGTTAACCAACTTTTAAAAAACCTGATAGGTTATCGTCTTGCTGGTTGTTTTGTGAAGGGAAGATAATACCTGGTTGGGGATCACAGGTCAAGCTGGCCAAGGAGTTTCAGAGAGGGGTAGCTCTTTCTCAATCCTCGATTGCCAGCTTGAGTGATCTGCTGGATTAGGAGGCCCATTGTCTATCATCTTCCAATCCAGCAGAGAGCATGTTGCTGGCACCATCTAGCTCTGAGGAGGATGTGGTAGATGCTGGACTGATGATGTAAGTGGCATGTATCGCAATAATTATGACCCGTCATCTGATAGGTCCAATACAATGCTTGATGTTAAAGCACTGCTGAGGTAATGGTTAAGAAGAATGGTCGTGGTGAGATGATGCACCTCTTCTTGTTCCAGGTGCCTTTTTAACTGGAGTAGAGTTTATTATGAGATTGAAAGAAGATAATAACAATCTTCTCTTTTGAACTCTTTAAGTGCCTCTAGAGGGCGCAAACTTTAGGAATCGGTGAGACAGCGAGGAAAGATATGGCATTCTCATAAGTTCCCCTTCAGCATATATCTGTGAGGTTATGAGAGTGGGCAGTTTGATCGTACACAGGATTCTGCAGAAAAAAATATGGATTCTGCGTTGTCATTCGTAGGGATGTTTAAGATTATTTCACTTCTTTTCAGGCTCATGGTGATTATAACTACTGTACCAAATTTCACAGGGATTGAGTAGGTTTTTTTTAATGTAAAACAAGAAGAGACAGAACCACTGTCACAATTACATTCAGTTTGTCTTAGTTTCATTTTCATGGACTTTTAGTTTGCTCATCATTGTTTCCTGTTTCCTTTGTTCTAGTTTCCCACCAGTCATTAGCTGCCATGGACATTCATTTAACAATCACACCTGTGCATATTTGAGTTCATCACCATATATTTAAGCCCTTCTGTTTCTTCAGTACATTGTCTGGTATTGTTTGTGCTATTCACACTGATAGGTTGCCTCTCATCTTTGGATTACCTTGGTTTGCTTTATAGAACAATTTCATCATCATTGAACTTTAATACGTTACAACCACTCTCTTTGTCATGCTTAGGATAAAATCCTTTATATGCAATGCTGGCAGGTTCATGCATTCGGTGAGGTGTTGGTGAGTGATCACATGTTGATATCTTGCTCTCTTCACCTGCTCCCTCTAGACAGACTAGAGATGATGCAAGGTGAATAAAATTAGGTGGTCACTATAGTTTCTCTCTACTTCATTTACCTCCTTCTGCAATTACTGTTGGGTCTTGAAGTGGGGATATATGCTCGTTTTTGGATGGGTGCTTCTATAGGACTCTTTACTATGACCCATGTTTGTGAATGCTGACAAGTAGAAGTAGATTTTCTGTGGGGCATCCATCCTTGTTATCTATTTCATACTATAGTTTAGTGTTAAAAGATAGCAAAAAGATAAAAAGCTAGCTATAGCGGGTCTAAGGAAAAGTGTCTTTACTCAAATCAGTGTATGAACTGCTCTCTCCTAGTTACATTGAGGTCTTTGAGTGGGTCCTAAGCTCCCCTGTGACTTCTTTGGGGTTTAGAGCCTAGGTTATGAGAGTTACTGGGCAAACTGCAATCTGTCCTACTCTTGTTTGACTCCCTTTCCTGAATAATGGTAAGGACGTATGCTCCCCTCTGGTTGGGTGCCATTACTCAAGGTTATCGTTTGGGCATTATGGAGTTGGACTAAATCCTAGGAAAATAAGTGGTTACCCACTACTTGTCTCTACTGAGGTGCTAATTATTGAGGTTATTAACACCTTACATGCTCCATTTGGTAGTGTAACGAAGCGAGACTCAGACTGGGATCCAAATGCAAGCTTTTATTAAAAGGAGTGCGAAGTACAACAGGCAGGGTCGAACAGGGGAAAACAGGAATGGTATGGAACAGGCAGAATCGTGGTCAAGGTACAGGCAAGGGATCAGGGCAGGCGGATATCACTCACAGTTCAGGTAACAATAAACAGTCCAAAGGCAGGCGGCAGAGAATCGTAGACGAGAGGCAGACAGGATCGGTAACAGACAGACAGGCAGGCAGGCAGACAATACAGGATAGTGAGTGCAGGTGACTGGCAGGGAGGATTATGGTAATTGGAGTCCGGGAAATGACAGGAACCGTGACATAATGCCCCCCTTCCGGAAGGCGCGCCCTCGCGCCGTGAATGGCACAACCGGGGAGGGGGGGTGGGTGCCTTGGAGACCTACTGGCAGACGGGTAAGGGGTCTCCAGGGCAGTTCGGGAGCCTTGGGACGCCAGGCGGGTCAGGAGAGTCGGGCAACCATGGCAGTTCGAGAGTCCCACCCACAAGTTCCCCACCCACAGGTATATGGCCCCCCCAAAAAAAATCTTCTTGGGGAATTCAGTGGTGGCCAGAAGGGATCTGTGGGCTGGAATGTGTTGGTGGGCTGGTGCTGGCTCGTGGAAGTCTGAAGTTGGCTCGAGGGCAAGGAACTTGGATGGCGCCGGCAGGGCAAGGAGCCTTGGTGGCGCTGGCAGGGCAGCCATCTTGTCCGTAGACACTGGCGACACGGCCATCTTGTCCGTAGACACTGGCGAAGCCGCCATCTTGTCCATAGACACTGGCGAAGCTGGCATCTTGTCCGTAGACATTGGCGAACTGGAGTACGTAGCAACCGGCGAACTTGAGTGCGTAGCAACTGGTGGACTTGAGTGCGAATCTGTATCACATGTTGATATCTTACTTGTTGTAGTGGCCGCCATTTTGTGAGTGTTCTCTATAGCGGCAGCCATTACATGAGGGGACGAGGTGTCGCGTTCCTCCACGACAACCACAGTAAAGAGAGAACCGCTCAGTTGCAATGCCAGATCATTATATTGTTCTAACGTCCAGTTAGTATCATGCAATGGCATGACAGAACTGAGCGGATCAGAAAATCCTCCTCGAAAGAAGATCATGAGACATTCCTCATCAAAACATGTTAAATGTGCCACTCCAATAAAGTTCTCGACGTAATCCTCTATCGCTCTGTCTCCCTGGCGGAGACACATCAGCTGAGCAGATGGATTCATTGTCAATGAGACAGAAATACTCACAAAAGCTGCTGGATCCTGGTGCTGGCGAGGTCTTCTGTAACGAAGCGATTTGGGATCCAAATGTAAGCTTTTATTAAAAGGAGTGTGTAGTACAACAGGCAGGGTCGAACAGGGGAAAACAGGAATGGTATGGAACAGGCAGAATCGTGGTCAGGGATGGACTGGGACCAAAAATCGGCCCTGGCATTTTGGCCCAGACCGGCCCACCACCACATAAGATCACAAATACCACCCGTCCTTGCGCTCCCCTGCCCTGAATATGTATACCAACTCCTACTCTTTAAAACTACTAACGCCATGTAATGTGTAAGCAAGAATCAGTGAGAGTTGACACATTAAATACCGTACTTCAAAAAAGTGGTGTTGAATAAATTGTAAACTTTTCAGCATCTTTGCTGAATTAAAAGTATTAATTTCTAGTATTAAAAACTTTTTAATGGTAGGCTAGTGTATGGTTAGTTGCCACCTAAGAGTCCTTATAAACTAGACTGCAACAACCACAGGGCATTAACAGTGCAGACGAGTAAGTTAAGACATTGGGTAANTATATATATATATATATTTCATGAATATATAGTTATATATTACTAATTATATATATTATATATATAATTTCATGACTGAAGAGGCCCTGTGCTTTAATTGCAAAGTTTTCACAATAATACAACGGATCATCATCATAATTATTTAAATATTACATAATTATTAAAAAATTATTTTACTTAGCCGGGAAGATGTAAAACAACTAGCTTAAAGGTCAACTGATTCTTGTTAACTAGCTGCTCCGACCTTTTTTAACACTGACGTTATGGCTTTCTACACCCGCACACTTAGCCAAACTTCAATCATACAGTGTATAGCCTGCCTACTTCTTTTAATGTTGTAGTGTTATCATCAACAGTTTGTCCACCACTTGTTTTTGGCTCATTTTTATCAAGGCTTACCGCAGGTTCTACCCTCACTACCTCATCTCTGTCCCTCTCCTCTTGAGTCTCCTCCTCACTAATGCCACTGCCGCCGACACCACCACCACTTTCATCAGCCACGGGAGCTGAAACTGAGTGCAGGCAGAAATCCCATAGATGGTGCTGTTCAAAGATATGATTGGGCCAGTCCTGTGTCAATCAAGAAAACAACCAATGTGCCGCTGAGCTACGTGTTTCATGGGCCGCGTCTGTCAGAAGGAAAAAAACCTTGCCTATGTGATATTTTTGACTAAAGTGTTTTGGGCCAGCAGCCCAGTGTCAATTGAAAAAACATTGGGTTGCCGATCTAGGCCTGTTCATGGGCCGAGATTATTTTTTTAATTTTTTTTTGCGGTCGGCCCAAAAAAGCACGTCGGCCCACCGGGAAAGTGCCCGGTATGCCAGATGGCCAGTCCGCCCGTGATTGTGGTCAGGGTACAGGCAAGGGATCAGGGCAGGCGGATATCACTCACAGTCCAGGTAACAATAAACAGTCCAAAGGCAGGCGGCAGAGAATCGTAGACGAGAGGCAGACAGGATCGGTAACAGACAGACAGGCAGGCAGGCAGACAATACAGGATAATGCTCAGAAGTGTACACCGTGGCAATACAAGACCTCGCAATGTGTATGTGGATATGGGTGGCTTAAATAGTCCGGATAATGTGCTGCAGCTGGGTGTGGTGATTACTAATTAGTGTGGAGTGAGTGCAGGTGAGTGCACGTCATGTGGTTGGTTGAATTCTATAGGATGTCCGGGAGACGTATGTGTTGCGTTCTTTAATGGTCCATTTGGAAACAAATGCCGTGACGCCAAACCAGTTTCAGTTCGCAGCTCCATTGTTTCAGTAAACTTGCACAACGTTTTTGACTGAAGAATTTATAGATGCACGCCGGTCTGTTACTGTAGGGACATCGACTTTCATTTTCAGGCACCTAAACATGACGTGGAACAAAACAAACTCTGAAGCTTTCCTGTAGCTCAGTGGTTAGAGCATGGCACTAGCAATGCCAAGGTCATGGGTTCGATCCCAGGGAACCCATGGGATCTGTTTTCTGCTTAGGTCTGTCCAGTGCTGGAAAGCTTTTCTAATATTAACGCAGATCCTAAACCTCTTGCCTGATCATAGCCCTTCTTCCAGTGATACTCCTCTAAGCTTTTCTCTTTTGTATTGTCTCTCAGCCATCTCTCTTTCTAAAGTATTTCTTGAAATCTCCCTCTTGCTCAGCTCTCTCTCTCTCCTCTCCCATCATGAGTGGACACTGCTGATTAGCTACAAGTTTGTTGTAGTGCTCAGTCCGATCCACTTTCAACAGCATTTTTCAAGAATGTATTGCACTGTTTTTCAAAAAATTACTGCCCCTTTAAGTAGAGCAGAAGCTTCCTTGGGTTTCCTTGGAGTTTTGAGCTTTGGTTAATGAGAGTCTTGGGCAAACTATAATATGCCTTTCTCATGTTTGCCTCCTTCCTGAAAAGTGAAGGGTCATACGGTCCGCCTTGAATGAGTGGTAATACTGAAGGTTGTGGTCGGGAATGTTGCTGAAGGTATGTTGGGTATTTTTCCCCTTAGAGCTCTACTCTTGGGGTCTTATAGGGCTGAGGCCTGTCCTACAAGGGAGGGAGGAAGGTTGTAACAGCCGGGACTTCCCTTGCTATGGAAAATAGAAGCCTGGGGATTTTCTCCTAGTATCTAGGGATATTGGCTTATGGAGTAGCGCCAAGGTTGGATGCACCAAGGTTGACGTGCTTCTGACTCTGGCTGAGTAATAAGGTCAATTGATGCTATGCCCACTATGTTTGTGCATATTTACAGTTTACGGTGAGTGTCCACTACGGTGGCAAAACTCCGCTCAGTGCCACTGGCAACACTATAATGCCTCCGCTTTGGAGTGTGTCTGTAGCGAGTGTGTTTAATCTGCTTTTTTCAAAGTACAGACAATATCATCATCAAAGATGCACGCGATTACATTTGAAAATAGGCAAGCTTTGTTTCCAAATGCCCCAAGTAAAACAATCCTGTCAATTTTATAAACTTTTATAAACCCAGGCAGTATAATCACAATGAAAGCATCCAAACTGCAAATTTCATTTAACA
>RJVU01019258.1:8063776-8121070 GCA_003731715.1 Anabarilius grahami | reverse complement strand
ACAGTGGTGCTCAGGATTATTGGCACCCTTGGTAAATATGATCAAAGATGACTATAAAAATAAATCTGCATTGTTTAGCCTTTTGAGCTTTAATTCATAAAATGAGCAAAAATCTAACATTTCATTGAAGGAAAAGAATTGAAAGTGGGGGAAAATCACATTATGAAATAAATGTTTTTCTCCAAAACACGTTGGCCACAATAGTGAAGTGACATGTGGCCAAGTATGGTGACCCATACTCGGAATTTGTGCTCTGCATTTAACCCATCCAAGTGCACACACACAGCAGTGAACACACACACCGTGAACACACACCTGGAGCAGTGGGCAGCCATTGCTGCGGCGCCCGGGGAGCAGTTGGGGGTACGGTGCCTTGCTCAAGGGTCTCACCTCAGTCGTGGTATTGAGGGTGGAGAGAGCGCTGGACATTCACTCGCCTCACCGACAATCCCTGCCGGACCTGAAACTTGAACCCATGACCTTTGGGTTACAAGTCCGACTCTCTATCCATTAGGCCACGACTGCCTAGGGATGCCAATTATTGGCATCCCTAGAATTTTGTATGAGTAAAATATCTCTGAAGTATATTCCCATTCATATTTACATTTTTTAGCACACCAGGGTGATCATGAACATGAAATTGTCCAGCCATGACTTCCTGTTCCACAAGAGTATAAACATGAGGAAACACAAAGGCCAAATTCCTGTAATCATTCATCACAATGAGTAAAACCAAAGAATATAGTTCTGATGTGCAGCAAGATGTTACAAATCTGCCTGGAAGAGGACGTGTGTCTAAATCGTCCTAATGCACGATGAGGAGGAGAGTTTGAGTGGCCAAAGACTCTCCAAGGATCACAGCTGGAGAATTGCAGAGGTTAGTTGAGTCTTGAGGTTTAGAAAGCCTAAAAAAAAATTATCAAACAGCACCTACATCCCCACAAGTTGTTCTGGAGGATTTCAAGAAAAATCCTCTGCTCTCATCCAGAAACAATCTCCAGCATATACAGTTGTCAGACAAGACTGAAACTTCAAACGGGACCGGCTTCTATGGTCAGATGAAACTAAAAAAGAGCTTTTTGGCATCAAACCCACCAGATGGATTTGGTGCACACAGGGATAAAATGTACCCCATGCCCAAGGTTAAATATACTGCTGGAACTTTAATGTTGTGGGCCTATTTTTCTGCTGGAGGTCCTGGACATCTTGTTCAGATACATGGCATCATGGATTCTATCAAATACCAACAGATAAAAAATCAAAACCTTACCGCTTCTGCTAGAAATCCAATAATGGGCCGTGGTTGGATCTTCCATCAGGGCAATGATCCAAAACAAACATCAAAACCAACACAAAAATGTGTCACTGAGCACAAAATGAAGCTTCTGCCATGGCCATTCCAGTCCCCTGACCTGAACCCTATAGAAAATGAGTGGAGTGAACTGAAGAGATGAAGCACCAACATGGAGCTGGAATCTGAAGGATCTGGAAGGATTCTGTATGAAGGAATGGTCTCTGATCTCTTGTCAGGTGTTCTCCAAACTCATCAGGCATTATAGGTGAAGACTCAGAGCTGTTATCTTGGCAAAAGGAGGTTGCAAAAATGGTGCCAATAATTGTGGCCAATGTGTTTTGAGAAAAACATTTATTTTATAATGTGATTTTCCCCCCACTTTCAATTCTTTTCCTTAAATGAAAGATTAGATTTTTGCAAATTTTATGAATTAAAGATCACAAGGATAAACAATGCATAATTATTTTTATTGTCATCTTTGATCATATTTACCAAGGGCGCCAATAATCCTGAGCACCACTGTATGTTGCAGTGAAACTGCAAAACATCCAATGTGTAAACAATATGATTTACACACTTAATCCAGCATAAACTCCAGCACTACCAGCATATTTTAAATGCTCAAGACAGACATCACTATCTGAACCTCACAGAACTTGGCTGCCGCCTGCATTTACCGCTTGCTGTTTGCATTAAGTCGAGAACTGCCCAACCTTTTTGACGCTCTCAGCCGCTCTCAAAGCTTTCTCTGGTCCACTGTCAATCCCACAATGCACCACGTGAGCGTGAAGCTCGACTTTCAAGGAATGAATTGAAAACACTCGCTCTGCTCCGCTCGCTCCGCACCAGTGGACACACATCGTTAGTGAGGCAGGCATTCCTTCAGCATGGCGTAGGGGGTATTGGTTCCCCATTGCATCAACTCCAGCATCTCATTGAGATGTTTTTTTGTTTTACATTAGCATTTAGCATTCAGGGTTTTTCCTGGCTCAAAATGAGGCGGAGGTGGTACCATCCTGATCACGTGCACATGTGCACTTATGCCATGCCTTCATTTGACTAAAGAAAACACTTTGAAGATTAAAAATAGCAGGCTGAAATGTTCTGTCTCTGGCTGTGCACAAATGAAAACAATTCCTTTAATGCAATGTTTAACAACCTTATGTTACGTTTCAATTACACTGCAAAAGGGCCCCTTTTAGCTGTTAAACAGCTGCATTTTACAAGCAACGTATTTTAGGTGTTCTAATAAAGCATATTCTACAAAAAGCTTTCATGTTGAACATTAAATTAATTAAATACAACATAAGAGCTAAAACGGACCCTTTTGCAGTGTAGTTGAACATACAGTATACAAAACATAAGGTAATTAAACACTGCATTAAAGCCGTTGTTGTCATCTACACAGTGCACAACCAGAGGCAGAACATTTCAGCCTCCTATTTTTCCTTTTATAAAACCTCTTCATCCACTCCTTACAGTCCAATGCCTCCTGGTCAACATCGCTTTGATCCCAATATATCCACTTACTAAAAAAAGTCTTGCTAGAAAACAAACAAAAACCTTTTTGAAACCTAACATGAATTCTTTTGACAAAATGCATTATGAAATATAATCGCAGCAGGGTGACAGGTGCATTAGGGCTACAATTAGTATAATGATACATAAAATTGACTCAAAACTCACTTTAGAAATAAAGTTTGATAATTTAATCTTGATAAACGTGAAATCAGTTTTTATACATTGCTCTGAATAGGCATCATGGCCTTTTTGCAGAGTATCATGGGTAATGCACAGAGTAAAGTCTGATGAGCAACAGTGAGAAAAGTGACATAAGTCATGAGATATTGAGAAAACCACAAATAATTCACCCTTCAGTCTCACCATAACAGTATATTTTTGCTGCATTATGAAATAACCAGAGATCTGGTTCTGAGTAAAATGTATGAATAAATACATTTACTAAGCATTCATGTGAGTAAAAAATGGCTCACTATTTGGGAGGTATAAGGTTAAATTTACCCTTTTTATTCATGTAGTTATAACTGATTATCAATTACTTATAATGCATTTGTAAATAAGTTATAAGTCATTAACAAACACCTTCATAAACAAAGGGAGCCTTAGAGTAAAGTGTTACCAATTCACTTCTGGCGACAGATTTAGCAAAATTCTTTTCTCTCTCCTGCCAAAGATTAAGAGATTAAAGATGAATGAATAGAACATAAATGAATTTACACAGCAAGAAGAAAATAGCTTGCAATATCAGTGCAAGTGAAAGTTGTGAAGTTAGTTTATATAGTTGATAATATATATAGTTTAGGTATACAGAGACTCAGACATGTAAGATCACATGTAGTCATTTTTAAAGTTTTATCTACTGATACCAAATCTTATTTGTATTACACATTATCTGTATATAATTTCTTCTTCAATTAAACTAAATGTTTAATAATAATTACTGAACTAAAACTGCTTATGTGTAATGGACTAAGGGTATAATATTTTATATGATTTATATATGATTTAAATAGTTAATTATAATAATCACTGTGTCACAGAACAGAAGGCAACAGACAGGTAAGTAGAAATGTAAATGGAGTTTATTTCACAGATGGTATCGAACAACAGGATCTGGATGTTGCAATGGTAAGTAAAGCAGTTCGACAGAGGCGTTTGAAGACTTAGCTGAGGAATAACTGGGCTTTCTCTTGCAGGTGATACACGGGCAGGCTGGACAATAACACAGAGGGCACGGAGCGGAAGACAGAAGACAGATGACGAGAGACTGGATACAAGGAGTCAGGTAAGTCCACAGGTAAGTAACAGGTAGAAGTCTGTACGTGTGAATGACAAGACCAGATGCTGGAGTGAAGGTTGTGCAGGTTTAAGTAGGGTGCGTTGATGAGGAGGTGCAGGTGCGGTGAATCAGAATCCCGGGGAGAGTGAACGAGTGAGAGGATCTGGTGATGATGGGCTGATTGGTGTATGGGATGGTTGTGTCTCCGTGACAGTACCCCCTCCTCCACGGCGGCTCCCGATGCTCGGAATGTGTGACGACGGGGCCTACCTCGACCTCTAGGTGCTGGATGGTTCGGATGATCAGCGTGGAATTGTGTGAGGAGAGATGGATCCAGATAATCATCTCGAGCAACCCATGATTGTTCTTCAGGGCCGTAACCCTCCCAGTCGATGAGATATTCTAGTTGGTTGCCCCTTCGCCGCGAGTCAAGGATGGAGTGGACCCGGTAGATGACCTCTTTGTCCACCAGCTCGGGAGGAGAAGGTACCTCATCACCACCAGATCCTGTGAGGGGAGAAGACAAAGGGTCAGTGAATGGTTTTAACAGGGAGACTTGAAATGAAGGAGAAATTCTGTACTGTGGTGGTAAGTTGAGACTGTAGGTGACTTCATTGATCTGCCTCTGCACCGTAAAGGGACCTACGTAACGGGGACTCAGCTTCTGGCAAGGCAGGTGGAGACGGATGTTCCGAGTAGATAGCCACACTTTCTGACCGGGTTGGAACTGCGGAGTGGGTGCTCGGCGGGTGTCAGCATGTCTCTTGTGTCTCCGCACTGCCTGCTGCAATCCCACAATCCCACACCCTCTCGCTCTTTTGGAACCAATGACTGACAGCTGGAACCTCCGATGGTTCACTGGACAAAGGGAATTGCCTGAGGGAATTCTGGGCATATTCCGCCCAGGGGAGGAATCGGCTCCAGCTGTCTTGGTACTGGTGGCAATAGGACCGCAGGTACCTCCCGATTTCCTGGATTTTGCCCTCAGTCTGGCCGTTGGTCTGAGGGTGATAGCCCGAAGAAAGGATGACAGTCACGCCAAGATGCTTGAAGGCTTTCCACACTCGGGAGATGAACTGGGGGCCTCGGTCTGATACAATGTCTTCAGGCAGACTAAAATGGCAAAACACATGCTGGAATAGAGCTTCAGCGGTCTTGAAGGCAGTTGGCAGTCCTTTCAGAGGTATCAATTTACAGGCTTTGGAAAAGCGATCCACAATGACAAAAACGCAGGTGTTTTGATCTGAAGAGATAAAACAGGGAGTGGAACCAGCTTTCCTTCTGGAAGTTTCTGTGGAATGTTGGTGATGGTGCAGACTGAGCAGACTAACCCTAACCCGAACCCCTTGTCGAACCGGGAGATGTCCACCGAGGAGATGAGTGGAAGACCGCCTTTATCACTCCATCTGGGCACTACAAATACCGGGTTATGCCGTATGGCCTGTCCAACTCACCTTCAGTCTTCCAAGGATGAATGAAATGTTCCGGGAGTTCCTCCAAAGATTTGTCATAGTGTATATCGACGATATCCTCATCTATTCTAGGAATCTGACAGAGCATCGACATCATGTTAAGCAGGTCCTCACCAAGTTGAGAGAACATCACCTGTACTTAAAGCTAGAGAAATGCGACACACCACCTCTATGCACTTTCTGGGCTACGTCAGTGACCATCATGACATCCAGATGGACCAGAGGAAGGTGGAAGCTATTCAGAACTGGCCACAACCCAGCAGTGTCAAAGAACTACAACGTTTCCTGGGTTTCGCGAACTTTTATGGGAGATTCATTCACAACTACAGTCTGATCAGCTCACCCCTCACATCTCTTCTCAAGGGTCAGCCAAAGTCTCTGTCCTGGACCCCTGCAGCCATCGAAGCCTTCCACCATCTGAAAGAAGCCTTCCAGTCCACTCCGATCCTGGCTCATCCTGACCCAGATCTCACATTCATCGTTGAGCTGGATGCTTCCACCACCGTCATCACAGATCATCGAGCAGGTCAATGGCGCAGTCCCATGGCCGATGAGGATGTAGTTTCGTAGCCAACCGCTTGCTGAATACATCCTGGAACGCCCTGTACTCAAAAGGAATCGTCACTTTGCTCTCAGTTTCTGGACTTTCGACGGAGAGGAACATCAGGTTGGACTGGACTGGACTTGGTCTGAGAGTTGAGGGCTGGAACCTTGGTGACAAGAGATAGGCAGTTCATGAAACAGGATTCACTCCACTTCAGTATCTCCCCCATTTTCCAGTTTACTTGGGGTTGGTGTTGTGACATCCAAGGGTGTCCCAGAATGATGTCAGCGGTGGAACCTTCCAGCACCATAAACGTGATCTTCTCGACATAAAAGACAGCCAATGCGGAGCATCAATGTGGGGGAGAAGTGACTGATGCGCCTACGGCCTAGCGGCTTTCCTTGGATAGTGTGAATGGTTAATTCCTGGGAGCATTTCCTCCTGACCTAGGGCTTTTGGAGTAATTGATGAGATGAAGTTCCCCGCTGAGCCGGAGTCGATGAGGGCTTGCGCTGAAACACAGATTTGTGGGGTTTAGGAGGACATTGAATTGTACTCACCGCTGGCCGTGGTGGTTGAAGGGGAAAGGTGGTAAGAATGTGTCCTTCTCCCCCACAATACAAGGACAGCTGGTTGAGGATCCTTCTTTGACGCTCCGCATGAATGAGATGATATGAGTCGACTTGCATAGGTTCTGGTGCGGGAAGGGTGACAGATGGAATGGAGGATGGAATGGAGCTGACAAGCGCTGGGAGACACGAATAGTCTTCTGAATGAAGTTTTCTAATCCCATAGAATCGTAAATTACCATGAGTTGACGTATGTCATTGTTGAGTCCTTGTCTGAACGCTGTAATCAGTGCAGTCTCATTCCAGCCACTTGATGCTGCCAGAGTGCGGAATTGTAGAGTATAAGAACTGAGAGACTGATTTCCCTGACGTAAATTATACAGTTGATCATGCACAGAGAGTTCAGATGCAGTTTGACCAAATACCTCCTTGAAATGACTAATAAATGTTGTGAGCGATGTGGTTACCTGGGCGTTGGAATTCCACAGAGATTGTGCCCACTGAAGTGCTTTACCAGAGAGCAGGGAGATAACAAACGCCACTCTAGCTCGGTCATTAGAGAATTGTTGAGACTGCATCTCGAAATACAGCAAGCATTGGAGAATGAACCTGTTGCAATCCTCCGCCTCACCGGTGAATGTCGCTGGTTGGGCCATGGGACTGGCAGAGGCAGTAGAAGCAGTGGGAGTGGATGGTGTGAGAGATTGACGAACTGCTTGGACGAGGTCTGCAAATGGATTGGATAAACGATCGCTTCCAGGGCTTGTTGCACTCTACATTTTGTGGTCTGGTCTTCTGTCACAGAGTTTATTTCACAAATGGTATCGTACAACAGGATCTGGATGTTGCAATAGTGAGTAAAGCAGTTCGACAGAGGCATATGAAGACTTAGCTGAGGAATAACTGGGCTTTCTCTTGCAGGTGATACACGGGCAGGCAGGACAGGAACATAGAGGGCATGGAGCAGACAACAGAAGACAGATGACGAGAGACTGGATACACAGACTCAGGTAAGTCCACAGGTAAGTAACAGGTGGAAGTCTGTATGTAAGAAGTCTGTAACAGGTAGTAAGTCTTAAACTCAGGTTTAAGTAGGGTGCGTTGATGAGGAGGTGCAGGTGCAGGTGCAGGTGCAGTGAATCACAATTCCAGGGAGAGTGAACGAGTGGGCGGATCTGGTGATGATGGGCTGATTGGTGTATGAATGAATGAATGAAGCCCTTTATTTGTCACTAGTCACAGGTACCAGCGAAATTGTCCATCAACCTGTCCATACATACATACATACAATATGACAAGGGGGTAGACAGAACAGGAAGACAGGGAATTTGGAAGAAATACAGCATAACATAAAAAAATACCACCCCAGACTATGCTCCTGTGGGGAGTACAGTGTGGGAACAGGAAAAAAACACCTCAGCAACATAAGCACATAATCAATACAACATAATACACGACTTGCAACAGGGGAGGGGGAGTGGGGGGATGGAGATAATCCAGCACAGGCAAACAGCCATCCGGTCCTGCAGCTAGAAAGCGCTGGTCACAGACCCGTTTGCCAGACTGGCAGTACAAAGCGGCGAAGGCGAGGGATTAGGGGTTGGGTTGGTGAATGCATATCAATATATATGTGAGTATGTGTGCGTGTATGTAAAAGTTCTTGTCTGTGTAGGCCTGTAGAGTCGCTACTCCTGGCATCAAATCTAGGTGCCTCAGTCCGCAGGATTGTTAAAGCGATACACAGCAAGTTGCCATGGAGACAAACCTTGATCAGGTCCCAGACATAGTCAACAATCAGCAGGTTGTCTGTGGGATTGGGGGAAGGAACACAAGAGCGTCTCACTTCAGTGCTCTTCCGGGGGAGTTGTTGTTCCAACAGCGGCCTTGGCTGAGGCCAGTGCTGGTCGATGGGAGCCGAAAGCAGATAAGATTGGGATTCTTTGGTCTTGGGGCGAATAGCCGCATTCCAATTTGCACAGCTACTCTCTTAGTCCATTCTGGTCTCCGAATCGGTCCAATTGCCTTTGCAAAGCCGTGAGCTTCTCCATGATGTTATCCATATTGCAGTTAATAGTCCCAGTCTCAGTGCTGACTGCTCTGCCCACTGCTTGTTCAATCATGACGGGCAGCCTTGTGAGGTTTTGGACAGCTGTTACCGTTTTCCGATTATCTCGATAAACCAGGGCAAAGCCTAATCCAATCAGCAGAAGACCTGTTATCATGGTTCCGAATAGGTAGATATCTTCAATGTCCACCACGGAAAGGGCCGCCAGACACACGACCCGCCACTTCTCCCACGCGTCCATCGTGTAGCCAGCTGCGAACGTTCTGGCAGGGCAGTCAGGTTCCCCCGGACCCAAGCTTCTCGTCGAGAAGATGGTATCAATTGCGTTGAGAGACCAGTTGATCAAATCCATGATTTTTAGATGTTTGGAGAGCAGTGCAGAGAGAGTCTCTCAGAGGAACAAAATAGACGAGACAAGAGCAAAGCAGGGAAGGTAAGGGGGAGGAGAGGGAGAAAAAATGCGACCGCCTTCTATGAGAGCCAAACGAGAGAGTGTATGGGATGGTTGTGTCTCAGTGACACATTGCTAGAAGCCAGACAATTTAGTATTTACTTTTACCATGTAGTGATGTTTAATTTGCAGCAAGAGACAATGTTCGGTTCACTTAATTTTGTCATGGCCACGACATATTAACTCGTAGGAACATGATAATATGTCGTGGCCACGCGATCCTATGTTAAGAGATTTACATATTTTTTTTCTCATGGCCATGACTTCTTTATGTTGAGGGAACAACATCTATTTCTCATAGCCACAAGTTAAATGCGTAAACAACCTGTGTGACCATAATCACCTGGGATTATCAGAAATGGATAGGCCTATAATAATATTTATTTTTATTTAAGTATGACAAAAGGGTGAAATTAAGAAATGATTATATTAATATATTATAGCCTATTATATTGCGTGTAATGTTGCCAATAGACAGCATTCAAATAAAGTTTATTATCAATAAATCTGGTCTTAATCCTTCTGACATGGTCAATTACAGACCAATCTCGAATCTTCCATTTCTTTCAAAGCTGCTTAAAAAAGTTGTTGCTGCTCAACTTCAATGGTATTTGTCATCTCACAACCTCTACGAATGTTTCCAATCTGGCTTTCGCACTCACCACAGCACTGAGACAGCACTTCTCAAGGTTGTCAATGACCTCCTTATGGCCACTGACTCTGGCTCCATTAGCATTTTAATTCTGTTAGACCTTTCCTCTGCTTTTGACACAATTTCCCATAGTATTCTAATTTCACAACTCTCTGCTCTTGGTATTTCTGGTACTGCTCTATCCTGGTTCATTTCTTACCTGTCTGAACGTCAGCATTGCATCTCTATTCGCCAAGCCAAGTCCTACTGCCCCTGTTTCTCATGGTGTTCCCCAGGGTTCTGTTCTTGGGCCTTTACTGTTCATCATCTACATGCTCCCATTGGGTAACATTATCCATCATCATGGTTTCAACTTCCACTGCTATGCAGACGACACCCAACTCTATATTAGTTTTCAACACAATTCTCCTTTTCTCATCAACTCCATATCTGCTTGTATTAATGATATAAATACTTGGATGACCAGTAACTTTCTCAAACTCAACACAAATAAAAAAGATCTACTAATTGTTGGTTCACCAAAATCTGTATCTCATTCCTGTCTTGACAATGTTAACATTGCAGGAGTCTTGGTTCAACCTTCCACCCCCGTTAAAAACCTAGGTATAATCTTTGACTCATCACTTTCCTTCCTTTTCACATCACTTTCCACACATTTCTTGACTCACTAAGTCTGCCTTCTTTCACCTCCCTAATATTGCATGTTTACGTCCCTTCTTACATACCAATGATGCTGAGAAACTGGTTCACGCCTTCATTACTTCCCGAATCGACTATTGTAATTCTCTTTTCTATGGTTTACCAAACACAAAAATTAATAAGTTCCAGTATATTCAAAACTCTGCAGCTAGGGTTCTCACTTATTCAAAGAAATCTTCTCACATTACTCCCATTCTACACAAACTCCATTGGCTACCTGTTCATTTTCGAATTCAATACAAAATATGTATATATTACCAGTATATTTCTGATCTCATTCAAACCTACTCTCCTATGCGCACATTAAGATCTTCTGATACTGGTCTGTTGTTGATTCCACGTCACAAACTAGCATCATTTGGTGGTCGGGCATTTTACATCTCTGCCCCCACACTCTGGAACTCCATTCCCAAGCATATTCGAGATCTCTCATCATTAAATGATTTCAAAACCCACCTTAAAACTTATCTTTTTGTTTCTTGCTTCTCTGACCTCTGACTGTATGATGTTATGTGTTATGCCTTTTATGTTTTCGTATTGTTTTCCTGTCTGCTGTCATTTAGGTGTTATAATAGCGATGTGTAAAGCGACCTTGGGTTTGCAGAAAGGTGCTATATAAAATAAACTTATTATTATTATTAAATGATAAAGGAATATGCAAGAACATAAAACAATATGCCTACAAGAAAACATTTTATCCATCCCATCTCATAGCCTTTTAAATCCATTCACTGATCGTGTCTTTATTTATTTATTAATGTAACGATTGAGACAAATCAGACACAATTATTTGTTAGTTAACCAATAGTTTTAAGCTCACTCTGGTGCCTGGCTTCCATCCCCCGAGAAGTTCTCAGTTACAAATTTTATTGCACCAATAAATGCCGCATGGAGAGCAGAAAAGAGACACACAAAAATCTGCATCTTCCCTGCATTTTCCACACAGAACACAGACGTTACTGCATTAATTTATAGACAGACTATTCTCTACATACATATTCCCAGGAAATGGTATCCATTATTACTGTTGTTGTATTGTACTCATTGTATTTACATGTTTTATGATTTTTAAATGTTATGACCTGCAAGGTAACTTCAATTATGCCATGTTTGGTGTCTATGCGTTCGTATCGAGCAGATTTAAATGCTTGTGTATGCGGTATGTCCATACCTGCACAAGACATAAGTATTACGAGAAGCTTTAATAGTTCCTCTTCAAAGCTCAGCCAGTTTAATCTTACTTGGTCATAAAAACCCTGACAAGGGGGTGTGTGTCACCCGGAAATACAACATCTTCATTGGCCCCCATCATTCCTAAGAGGTTGGACTTTGACCAGAGGTTAAAAACCAGCGAACAGGGCCACTCCCTCTCTTCTTCCTTGCTTCTGGACCACCGAACAGGTCACCGTGCGGCCGGCCTCTCTAGGCCCGGCCGCAAGGCTGGTAGGCCCCCGGCCTACAACACCCAGCCATGTGCTCTTCACCCAACAGACTGGCAACCACTTCAGAGATAACCTCAAGATTTATCCTCAACCTGCAGATCCGACGCTCCTCAGCCTAAAGGCATCTTGCAAGTATCGTACATTTTAATGCTAAACAGCGATTTAGTATTGATTTGTAAGACTCACCTTTGCTATTGCTAAAAGAAACTGATGAGTCCTTTCCAGAGTGTCTTTGACTTTCCTATAGCTCTAGTAACAGTACCTCTTCCGGTTCAACTCTATCATTACTCATTCTGACCTACATATGTGTGTGACCCTTTATGTTATGTTATGTTATGTTATGTGTTTGCTAGTTTAGTTATGTGTTTGTGAGTTAGTTAATAAAGATTGTGCACAATACATGTTTGGTTCTGACTCCATCTGCTAATGAATTGCCTCTTAAGTGATATAGACCCGAACCTATGCTCTAAGTAGCACGGTGCGTTAAGAAGGTTATTTTTCCATAACCTGGAAATGAACATTTCTTAGAATTATTAAACAATCAACACTGTGTTCCCTGGACAACAGGTTAATTGATTGTAATATTAAGATTAATGTAGCTATATCCAGTAAATCTGATTAACCGATTTACATATTCATAATTAATCATAATTGATAAATCATATTGAGTTATGAATAATTATTAATATTTCCCCTTTTGAGTTAAATCGCTACATATTTGGTGGAGAATGCGGGCATCATTTTAAGCAATTGTTTGCGGATGGACCAGTAATCAATCATGTGTTTTGAAAATCTTTATTGACATCTTATACATGCACATACAAATTTCTGATAAAATCAGCAAAACTGGGGCTTGAATGCGCATTCCCTTGAACGGCAGAACGTTAGTCGATGTTATAATGCATATTTAAATTGTACGAAGAAGCTAACCTGAAATTATCAAAGAAATCATAATTTCAGTTGCTAAACGAGCGTAAGACTTTTCTGACGACGGAATTGCAGATTAGTAGTGCATACAAAGGGTATGAACTTGGGCGAAGAAACCCCCACTTTCAGCTTTAAATGCATAAGTCTTTCTGACGATCGAATCTCAGATTAGCAGCACGAACAAATAAACTACCCTGATCTTGGGCGAAGAAAGTCTTTTTCTGATGACGGAATTCCAGATTAAGCAGCATAAATTTACCTGTGTGACGAAGAAATCTCACTACAGCGTTTGTAATGGTGTTCTGGGCGAGACTCCCCAGTCACCGATTAAGGCCTTTTTACTGTTCGTTCCGTCACTGTATTCATATTAATGCGCGGGACCGCACATATGAAACACACGCAACGAATCTGTGGTGTAAATTCTAGCTTAGCTAACTAGCAATCCACCACTGTCTGTGAAGTGATGTGCTGTTGTGATTTGTGAGTTATGCTTGACCACAATGGAGTTCTCAATGCGGACTTGCAGCACGGTTAGAATTCTGCTCCATTCTGATCGTGTTGCAGGCTGGCATTGACCTCCTGGCAACGCATGACAACAGAGCGTGGAGAGCAGACACCTCTGAAAGTCTGATTGCAGCACACCCACATCACAGACTGTTGTGCGAACAACAAATCACGCGTAGCCGAATCTAGCTCTATAGAAACCCTACACGTATACCCTACAAGTTAAAACCCTTTACCTCGACTAAAAGCTGCTAGCACCCTGCTAGCACCTAGACACGTGCAAGCGTGAAGCATTCAAGCCGAAAACTTTATAGACTTTGGGATTCCTTTTAGGAGGGATTTTGATTTGAACTGCTGATGGGAACACAATGCGTTGTGAAGCTCCGAATCAAACGAATCAATTGCGTCACAAACGATTCACTGTTCGAACTGCTCAAAGCGCCCCTTTGCAGGTCAGAACAGTAAGCGTAGTGAATACTAGAGACATACAAATACGAATAGCGAATACGAGACATCTTTAATAAACCACTCACAAATGGTTATTATTAAGTTGTAATCAATTAAAAGTGATCAATGAATCATCTAATATCCTTAAACATGAGGTTTCTGTCAAGACATGATATTTCAGTAAACTGTAGCGCTTGTTAATAAAAACTGAACTATATTAGACAAAAACATGACAATACGTCACTTCCCTTTATCAAATGCGTCATTTAGATGTGTTATACACATTTCATGTACAAATCATGTATAGACATGGGTTCATGGGACTTAGAGATGAACCATGGACATCTTGAAGCACTTTGAAACTGCTAGGACGCATCACAAAGCCTCGTTTACTGAAATCCCGTGACTGTGGCAGTTTGACACACGCTCCGAATCACTGATGCAAGACAAACGATTCACTTGAGTCCCAAAGCTTCACAAGGCACGCCTCAAAGGCACCCATCTCTGGTTTAAACCATTTGTGTGTGTGTGTGCGTGGCGTCACTCACGTTGTGAAGTCTGAGTATCTCTATTCAGTCAAGTTGAATTTGAATTAAATTTGAAATTTTATTAAATCAATTTGTTTAGTTTCCTATCTCTACTTCATGCTAATACTTTGTTCACCTGACTATCCCTATGCAGCCAAGTTGAATTTGGTTAAATTTGANAGCCTATTATATTGCGTGTAATGTTGCCAATAGACAGCATTCAAATAAAGTTTATTATCAATAAATCTGGTCTTAATCCTTCTGACATGGTCAATTACAGACCAATCTCGAATCTTCCATTTCTTTCAAAGCTGCTTAAAAAAGTTGTTGCTGCTCAACTTCAATGGTATTTGTCATCTCACAACCTCTACGAATGTTTCCAATCTGGCTTTCGCACTCACCACAGCACTGAGACAGCACTTCTCAAGGTTGTCAATGACCTCCTTATGGCCACTGACTCTGGCTCCATTAGCATTTTAATTCTGTTAGACCTTTCCTCTGCTTTTGACACAATTTCCCATAGTATTCTAATTTCACAACTCTCTGCTCTTGGTATTTCTGGTACTGCTCTATACTGGTTCATTTCTTACCTGTCTGAACGTCAGCATTGCATCTCTATTCGCCAAGCCAAGTCCTACTGCCCCTGTTTCTCATGGTGTTCCCCA
Source organism: Anabarilius grahami (assembly GCA_003731715.1). Taxonomy (NCBI): domain Eukaryota; kingdom Metazoa; phylum Chordata; class Actinopteri; order Cypriniformes; family Xenocyprididae; genus Anabarilius; species Anabarilius grahami. The sequence goes on along the minus strand of RJVU01019258.1, from coordinate 8,106,012 downwards.
GGGTTCTGTTCTTGGGCCTTTACTGTTCATCATCTACATGCTCCCATTGGGTAACATTATCCATCATCATGGTTTCAACTTCCACTGCTATGCAGACGACACCCAACTCTATATTAGTTTTCAACACAATTCTCCTTTTCTCATCAACTCCATATCTGCTTGTATTAATGATATAAATACTTGGATGACCAGTAACTTTCTCAAACTCAACACAAATAAAAAAGATCTACTAATTGTTGGTTCACCAAAATCTGTATCTCATTCCTGTCTTGACAATGTTAACATTGCAGGAGTCTTGGTTCAACCTTCCACCCCCGTTAAAAACCTAGGTATAATCTTTGACTCATCACTTTCCTTCCTTTTCACATCACTTTCCACACATTTCTTGACTCACTAAGTCTGCCTTCTTTCACCTCCCTAATATTGCATGTTTACGTCCCTTCTTACATACCAATGATGCTGAGAAACTGGTTCACGCCTTCATTACTTCCCGAATCGACTATTGTAATTCTCTTTTCTATGGTTTACCAAACACAAAAATTAATAAGTTCCAGTATATTCAAAACTCTGCAGCTAGGGTTCTCACTTATTCAAAGAAATCTTCTCACATTACTCCCATTCTACACAAACTCCATTGGCTACCTGTTCGTTTTCGAATTCAATACAAAATATGTATATATTACCAGTATATTTCTGATCTCATTCAAACCTACTCTCCTATGCGCACATTAAGATCTTCTGATACTGGTCTGTTGTTGATTCCACGTCACAAACTAGCATCATTTGGTGGTCGGGCATTTTACATCTCTGCCCCCACACTCTGGAACTCCATTCCCAAGCATATTCGAGATCTCTCATCATTAAATGATTTCAAAACCCACCTTAAAACTTATCTTTTTGTTTCTTGCTTCTCTGACCTCTGACTGTATGATGTTATGTGTTATGCCTTTTATGTTTTCGTATTGTTTTCCTGTCTGCTGTCATTTAGGTGTTATAATAGCGATGTGTAAAGCGACCTTGGGTTTGCAGAAAGGTGCTATATAAAATAAACTTATTATTATTATTAAATGATAAAAGAATATGCAAGAACATAAAACAATATGCCTACAAGAAAACATTTTATCCATCCCATCTCATAGCCTTTTAAATCCATTCACTGATCGTGTCTTTATTTATTTATTAATTTATTATTATTATTATTATTATGCTTATTAAACCTAAATAAAATAAAATATGTTAAATTCCCGTAAAGTTAACTTCTCGTAAAATTCCTGTGAACCTACAGAAATAAAATCATATAATAAAAGCTTTAGTGGCATGACTGGCCATTTGCATTTATAGTATTTACAAAACATAGACTATATGTTACTGTAAGTTTATTAGATAATACGTAACGTTAATTGGGTAAAGAGATAATCAGATTAAACAGAAAATTACACACACACACACACACACACACACAAATAATAAACAAAATTAATATAGCCTAGTGAATGGATAATTTTTTTTTTAATTATTTTTGTAGCTTAAATATTGTTTTAATATACAGCCTATTAATAATAACAATTATTCGAACTTCATTTGAATGCTGTCACGCGCACGAGGGACTACAAATAAAAACAGGTGCTCATTTATCTTACATACAGAAAGGTAAAGAGATAGGGAAATGAAGGGGAAAATAAAGCAAACAGCTACATGACAATGAATAAAAAAATATAACCAATAATAATAATAATAATACAATAAAATAAATAAATAAATAAACGATCAGTGAAAGACAGTTGGATGGGATAGATAAAAATGTACATGGCATATTCTTTTAAAATTTTAACATATTCGAGCATGCCACCGTTCGTCTTTACGTCATTACGTCACATATAGAAGTAGTCCTAGCATGTAGGCTATATTGCATGCATGTGAGGATGATGCAGAAATTCTTATTTTGGTCATACTTCTAAGACTTCAATCTGTGAATCCGAAGTACAGTACCCACCGGTGCGGTGACTGACAGCCACACATTCTCCTCAAAACATTAGATTCATCAGCGAAAGATGATCACTTCGCAAATAACTGCAATTGCAGGTTTCAAACAGAGATGGCGACAAAGAGGCTAAACTTACAGACTGCAGCTTTAATATAACCATTTCTTAATTCCATGCTTTTTCTTAATTAAAACTAATTATTATTAATGTAGGCCTATTCATTTCTGATAATTCCAGGTTGCTATGGTCCCGCAAGTTGTTTACACATTTAACTCATGGCCACGAGAAATAGATGTCGTTCCCTCAACATAAAGAAGTCGTAGCCACAAGAAAAATATATTGTTCCCTCAATATAGGATCTCGAAGCCACGACTTTACATTGTGTGGCCATAACATAAGGATGTCGTTACCTCGGAAAAAAAATTATCTTGTGGCCACGACTTATTATCACGTTCCCTTGATTTAATATGATGTTCCCACAAATTAATATCTTGTGGCTGCAACCTATTATCATGAGTTTATATGTCATGGCCATTGGCCACAACAAAACTAAGTGAACCGAACAAGTCCCCTCAGTGAGCAGGTTAGCCGTGGAGCATAAGTTACTATGGTGATGAACACCGCTAAAAGCTGAGCCACTTTCATGGTGCCTAAAACCCAGGGTTGGCGCATACTAAACTGAAACAAAGCTATCCACCTAAACTGGCTTTGTATAGGCCACAGGCCTAAATGTCTGAGTATTTTAGTCTAGTTTTAGACAAAGAAAACAATTTCGTCATGCTGCATAATGGCCCCCCATAAACCTTGGAGGACTAAGGATATTTTTAAATATATCTCCGATTGTGTTAGTCTGAAAGAAGATAGTCACCCAGGATGGCTTGAGGGTGAGTATAAATCATGGGATAATTTTCATTTTTGGGTGAACTATCCCTTTAAGCAAAACTTGTCGCCTGGCCAGCCATGAGAAAAGCAATAAAATCAGCAAAATAGCGGGGTAAAAAAAATCAGCAGGCAGGACACCAAACAGGCCAATGATATGTGAGGGTTGAATATGGAAACAGGAAATGAGTGAAAGGGAAATTAAAAACAGAAAAAAATGAGACCAAAATGAGGAGAGGGCAGGGCAAGACCAAAACATGTGTATTAGAGTGGCAGGACCAGAATGGCATCTATCAAATTCGGGGTCAATGGCAGGATTAAAGGTGCTACAGAGGATGTTTTGTTTTATACATTTTTGCAATATTACTTGAAACTGTCTTTACTAACTGATAAAAGACTATTTATTTGGTGCACTAAAAGGAATAATATTAATATACATCATCTGTACACAAGGTAGGGCCATAAAAACATCAGCCAATCGTTTACGCGATCATCGCGATCCTTGCATTGCATGCAATGTTTTTGTCAGGAGACAGGAGTAACAACTGCAGATTATGAGTTACCTGCAATGAGTCCGACATAATGAATCCACTAACGCGACACGGTGAATGCCGGTGGTAAACAAACACTCGTGTTCCAATACTCGTGCATGAGTTTTGGGAGGCGTTCCCTCGAAATGAGCTGTGAAGGAGGGGGGTTGTTCTTACGCATGCGCTCATTTCAAAAACTCAGTAACAGTCTTTGGTTTCTCAGTCGACGAAAAGATCCTCTGTAGCACCTTTAATACGGGGCAGTCTACTCTACTAATGTGCTCTGTGGATAACTTTACATTGTATCACTCCGTGACGAGCACAAATAGAATATGAATGAACCTGATTGAGAATTTCTGCCCAAGTCTCTTCAACTATTTCTATACCAATGTCTTGAGACCAAATGATACAAAGTGAGCAGCTGTATGGGCAGGTGGGGCAGAGCCCCGCCAAAATATTCCTTCAAACATAGACCTCTATTCACTGAATTTATAATAAGTTATAAATGTGTTCAGCATTCTGCAACAAATATTTTTCAGATTTTCTAGACTATTTTAAGTTGTAAAGTGAGCAGGATATATTAAAATGAAGCGTATGGATTGATACTAAGCGGGGCAGCCAGTCCCAGAACCCTCCCCAGCTCTACAGCGCCCCACATATTTCCAATGTAAATCTGTGGTGAAAAATTAAACTGCAGCGCGCTCTAATCGAGCCATTGTGGCAGATTTCCGACTGCCCCGCTTATTTTCAGGTGACCTTACGTAAACCTCGCTCCAGACCAAGACGATATCATTCCGCTTCAGCTATTAGTCTCCATTAGGTCAGTAAATAGTGTATCAAATGAATGAAAGTATAAACCCTTTACTTTAAACGTGCTTATGCGAATAGCCTTACAGTAGTTCTGTTGTGTTTGTTTTATGTTTGTTCTGAGAATAGACATGACTTTGTGGAAAATGACTTGACTTTGTGGTTTGAGGAAATCACTGGAATTCCTACACAACTTGCAAAATTCAAAAAACAACATTCAGAGGTAATAAATGCTACAATTCTAAGATGGCATTCTATGCGTTTGTCGTGTGTACTAAAGTCTGTCAGTCATCATTAGAGCGCCACCCTCGGGCTAAACAACACAAGGAAATTATAATTCTACCAAAGGTCTGTGTTAATAAAGCTTACAAAATGTTTATAAAACTAGCGCTAAGACCCAGAATCTGAACCTACCTAAATTTACGTCCAGAAGCCGCTATAAGTGAGTCGACAGATATAGACTGAAAAGAGAAGATTGCACTATATAAGTTTGAAATAGACCCTCTTTGACATGGATTGACACTTAAAATCATGTCTACCTTAGAGAGGGTGGAGGTTTGTCTAAGAAACTGGTAAATTGTTTGCTCATGAAATTTTCAATCTGTAAATATCTAAAAAAAAAAACTTTTAGGAACATTAAAAGAGTGAGTTAACTGTGAAAATTATGCCAAAATATAATCAATATACAGGTCAGCAAAGGAGACAAGGGTTGGAGTAGATGGGAGAAGACAAGGGAATGGCCTGAATCCCAAAATGGCGCAATAACTGGGTCCAGATCTTAAGGCTACTAGTCACTAACACATTTTTGAATATTTCGTTACAGATAATGTGGTCGGGAGAGAAGAGTAGACAAGGAGGAGAGCTTACATGAGGCGTTTTCAAAGTGGAGTCAAGATGGGACAGTCTCAGACCCACCTGTGTGAAACCAATGCAGCATAGACTGCATATTTGCTGCCCAATAATATAATAAAAAAGTTGGGGAGTCCAAGGCCACCCAGTTTAGGTTTTTGCAGGATATTTTACGAATCCTTGGAACTTTACTATTCCAAATACTGAGAGATCGAACTATCAAGAGTGTGAAAAAAAGATTTTGGGATGAAAATTGGGAGACACTGAAAGAGATATAATATTTAAGGAAGTACATTCATTTTAATACAATACACTAGCTAAAGGGGAATATAGTCCCCTTTAGAAGACTAATCTATGAAATAAATTTGGTACCAAACCCAAAGCTTCTCAAAGTATAAAATAAGTACTGCCAGTCAACTTTATTAAATGCCTTTTCTCCATCCATAGAGATCGCCAGTTCAGGGGCTCTTGATAGAGAGGGCGAGTAAAGACTGTTAAGGAGACGTCTGATGTTATCGAAGGAGAGTCTATTCTTAATAAATCCAGTTTGATCTGGTGAGATAATGATTGATAAAATGGGTTCTAAACGTTTGGTGAGGACTTTGGATAATATTTTCACATCCACCCCGATCAGGGAGATGGGACGGTAATTACTGCATAAAAGGGGGTCTTTGTATTTTTTTAGAATGAGAGAAATAATAGCTTGCTGCAAAGTTAAAGGGTGGATACCAAAAGTAAGAGATTTGTTAAACATGCTCAGTAACAGAGGAAAAAGTTTTATCAGAAAAAGTTTTTAAATATCCATCTGGGCCCGGACACTTCCTGTTTCGTATCTCACTTAGGACTTCCTTAATTTCCTCCGAAGTAATGGGCTCCTCCAGTTTAGAAGCAATATCAGAATTAACCTGTGGAATAACTAGATACTGGAAAAAAGCTATCATGAAGAGATTAATCAGCTGTATTGGCAGAGGAATAAAGAGTGATGTAAAAATCCCTAAATTGTTCATTAATAGCAAGGGGGACCACAGTGGTGCCAGAAGGGGTGGCTATTTGAGTAATATGATGAGAGGAAGAAAACAGATGAATTTGATGAGATAATAATTTACTTCCCTCACAGATCAAATTCAGGCTTAGTTGTGAGCAGCTTGTTAACAAGGTCAGATCTCGGTGATCTGGCACAACTTGACTGAAGTTCAGATCTTTTTTTTTTGTTGAGTAAATTGGAGGTCTTCTTTGTGGCAAGTTTATTGCAATGAGCAACATGAGAGATTATTTCCACCCTAAGAAAGACCTTACATGACTCCTATATTGTTGATGCTGAAACATCAGGAGTTATGTTGGTAGAAATGAAAAGATCAATTTGGTTGTTTATAAATTTAACAAACTCAGGATCATTGAGTAATAGACGAGTCATGAAACTACCAGGAAGTGAGACCAACACTGGTGCATGATCAGAAATCACTATAGGGTTTTATGAACAGCCACATTTCTAGCATTTATAAAACCGCATTCTTCCATCTTAAAAATATATCTAAACTACGACATATGCTCTCAATAACAAATGTGGAACAGTTAGTACATGCGTTCATAACCTCAAGGCTAGATTACTGTAACGCTCTACTGGGTGGTTGCCCTGCTCACTTGATAAACAAACTACAGCTGGTCCAAAATGCAGCAGCTAGAGTTCTTACTAGAACCAGGAAGTATGACCATATTAGCCTGGTTCTGTAAACACTGCATTGGCTATTAACATCGTGTAGATTTTAAAATCTTGCTAATCACTTACAAATCACTAAATGGTTTTGCTCCCCAGTATCTGAGCGAGCTCTTAACGCATTATAGTCCTTCACGTCTACTGCGATCTCAGAATTCAGGCCATTTGATAATAGAGTACCTCAGGGATGATGTGTTTTTGTAGGCAAACCCGGAAGTTAGCGGCGCACAGGTTCCCTCGTTCGAAAGCCTATGCATTTTTCCCATAGACTTTTGGAAAATCGAAAAAAATAAGCTCTGTGTTTAACAAAGGGTTATGATACTTACACGTTTTGTCTATCAAGATAATCTTTACAAATTAACAAAACATTTATACATTTTGAAGCCTAAATTAAGTCGTCAGATATAAAAAGCTAACAGTAGGCTATAAACGGACTACAGCACACCATGGTCGCGGAACAACGTCACAACCACCAAGCTTTATTTAAAAAACAACTTTATTTAAAACCATGCTCGCTGATTATGATCTGCGCTGTGTATGAATACTTATCCACTTTTTCATGAGAAATGCTGTCCAAATGTCCTGTTTGTCATGATGACTAAAGTCCCCGCCAAAGGAAGTAGTCCCTTTTAGCAATTTGTTAGCAACCGCCGTTTTTAAGACACAATAAAGGTTTAAAAAAATCACAAGTGCGTTATTACTGGTGTGTTTTATGTCACAGATCAAAACGTGAAAATATTTAAAGGCTTTGTTAACCACAGACCTTATTTCAGGCGATTTAGCAAAAATCCATTCAAAAAACCCATAGACTTTAGAGCGATGGAACCGGAAGTTTCGGAAGTACTCTATACCTAGAATATCAAAATCAACCGCAGGCGGTAGATCCTTCTCCTATTTGGCACCTCAACTCTGGAACAATCTTCCTAGCATTGTTCTGGAAGCAGACACACTCTGTCAGTTTAAAACTAGACTAAAACACATCTTTTTAACCTGGCATACACATAACACATTATTAATTCATGTTTTCAAATCCATTAAAGGATTGTTAGGCTGCATAAATTAGGTCTGCCGGAACTGTAAACACTTCCTATAACACCAGATGTACTCGTTACATCAGAAGAATAGTCTCTCTGTTTATCCCGAGGTTTACCGTAGTCAGCCGTATCCGGACCGTATCCAGGTGAGATTGAGGACCTACACCTAGACAGGACAACAACGCAGCCCTGAAGTGTCAGCAGAGATTGTGTCAACTAGATCATCCCCTGTGAAGGCCTCACCGACACGACAGCCAGTGGCACAGATTCCCAGCAAACTGTCCCACACCGGCGTGATGAATACGATCTTCAACTAGATGGAACTGGATTAAATATTTTGACTGTTGCAGTCCCAATCGGACTTATGACCTGTAACGCTGCCTAAATCATAATTATGCACTGTTTGCTGTTGGCCAGAGGAGAACTGGCCCCCTGACTGTGCCTGGTTTCTTCCAAGGTTTTTTTCTCCATTTTTATCACCTGTTTGTCACCTGTTGGAGTTTATGTTCCTTTCCGCTGTCGCCTTTGGCTTGCTTAGTTGGGGACACTTGATATTCAATGTTTTTGATCTGCCTGCATTGACACCATTGTATGCAAACTGAACTCAGCTGGATGATGACATCACTGTTTTTGACACCAGTGCTGATATATAGACAAATTAACTAAATTAATAACTATTGATTTTTATGGAATTAATCAATACTGAATTTACTTAAGCTGGACAATGACACCATTTTCTTTAAGAGCCAAAATTATTTACCTGTTACCACTGTAAAGCTGCTTTGACACAATCTGCATTGTAAAAAGTGCTATATAAATAAAGGTAAAAAAAAAAAAAAAACAGGAATTGAAAGAGGAAAGTAATTTATTGTTAAAAAGAAAATAATCTATCCGCAACTGATGTATAGGCGAGAAAATAAAAAATTGCTTTGTATTTGGGTTAAAAGTGCCAGTGCCACACATCAGAAACAGAGTACTGCTCCATAAAAATTCTTTTTTTTGGAAGTTTTAGACTGAGCAAGGGGCGTGGCTGATTAACTGTCTAAAACAGGATCCAGACAAGAGTTCAGATCGCCGCCTAAAATCAGCTGGCTGGTCAGTGAGGGAAAAAAAGACATTGTTGTCCCAATTATGGCCATATACATTAGCCAAAATTAAACGACTATCACACAACTGGCCAGTGATGTCGAAATGCCATTAGGGTCATAAATTACATCACAAACAGAAAAAGGCACAAATATGTGAATAAGAATAGCAACACCCCTGGAATTACTGGAAAAAGATGAGTGATAAAGCTAACCCACCCATCCGGTATGAACTTAAGATGGTCTTCATGTTGAAGATGAGTTTCCTGGAGGAAAACAGTTTTACTATTTTTGACATTTTAGATGATTGAGAACCTTATTACACTTTAACTGAGAATTCAGCCCTTTAACATTCCAGGAGGTGAGCCTTATAACACCACTAGAACTCATGTTTTGTAGGTATCTGTAACGTTTGATCAGGCTCCAGATGGAGCCCTCACCTGAATAATGAACTCTGTCATTTCCTGTTCCTGCCACATCAGTTCCTGTCTTGTCATTTCCTGTCACCCTGTATTTAAGCCATGTGTTTTCACTGCCACATTGTGAAGTATTGCCAGTTCTCTGCCTTACTAAGCGTTCTTCCATGCCTCCATTGTTGATTATTGTTATGACCAATGTTTTTGCTCTTTTGAATCACATTTTTGGCTTGTGCGAGGTTTTCAATCAAACAAGCCATTGGATTGTTTTGCCTGTGTTTCGACCAAAGCCTGTGACCTGACTACGAGTTGTGTCTTTGGATTTTATGCTCAGATCCTTTAATAAAGACCCGCTTATGGAATCCACTCTGCCTACATCCTCCTTACAGTATAACACTTCTTTTCAGTATTACAGAGAAGACCAAGTACATCCGGTTGTAAATTGGCACAGCACACCCAAAATATACATAATAGTAAGTGAGAGCAATAAAGAAGAGGAGAAAAAAAGGGATGAAGCACCCTGAGATAAACATACAAGGACCCCGATCCTTCCCCACCAAAACTCTTTTAAATGCTGACAGAAACAAAGTCAGCCACAAATTCAAAGCAACTATAAGCAGTCTGTCAAACTACAAACTAAGTAGCCTAAAATGTCTAAACAAGGGTTACCGGCAACACCTGAGTGATCAAAAGAACAAAAGAAAAGGGAGGGTTGATAAAAAAGGAACAACGATACAACAGAACAACATATGCACAGAAAGAAAAATAAAAGACATCTATACACTAAGTGTTCCATTTACTGAAGACCTCAATATTATTGAAAATAAAATGTATATAAAATTATTGGCCTCTGTCGCAGACGTTAACAGTTTCTTCTCCCCATTTGTAAGTTTGATGTGTAACTTGGCCAGGTAAAGAAGAGCAGGTTTAAATTGCCTTTCGGACATGGCACCTTTCAATTCTGCACGCAACTTGAGAACGTCAGGGCTGTAGTCCTCATAGATTCGAATTTTGTGACCTTGGTATACAAGTTCACCCTTTCTCCGCGACTTGTGAACGACGGTATCTTTTACCTGGAAAATGTAAAATGACCAGGTACGGTTTCTGGCCTGGGCCTGGCTTGGGCTCTGATGAGCCCTGTCCAATTCAGGAGGCAAAGCGAGAACCTGAGATCCCAGAACGTTTATACTTTTACATTTTTTATTCTTAAAAGTCATTATGTGTCTTGTTGTATTTATATGTGTGTACTGGAAGCTTCAATATCAAGGTAAATTCCTTATGTGTGCAAGCACACATGGCAATAAAGCTCTTTCTGATTCTGATCATAATTTTCACCCCAGTGCAGGTATGTTATTCACGTTTAAACAGGTTATAACGGTATTAGTGTAGGTTGGACACTATGGGGTGCTTTGGGGTAATTTTCATTGCACAACTGCCTACACAATGACACAAGGGTGTCTAATTCTAAACTTTAAAATACATTTTTATTTATTTAAACTACAAATTTAAATGAAATGGAAATTGTACATTTACACACTTAAAGGTTATTTAAACCAAAAATGAAGTACATTTGTGCAGCACAGTCAAGGTTTATTGCCTGTGTGGAAAGTAAATGCGCATGCGTCCTCTACTTGGGTCCTTCACATAAACGAGTGAGCACCATTTATACCAATAAACATATAATACACACTGTTGCTCAATATTTAATTACTGCTTCAGCTCCATGATATTTTCATTTGCTACAATCAGGATACACAAGAAGCACATTCAACCCGGATACACGGGCGGTTGTCGTGGTAACGAACACCACAGAAACTGTTTGCGTGTCTGGGGCGCTGAACGTGCATCTCGTATATAAAAGCATTTTAGGGGGCCCTTAGCTTTTGGGGGCCCAAGGCGATCGCCTACCTTTGCCTAATGGGCAAGTTCACCCCTGCCCACCAAACGAATATTCTGGCATCTCCTGCCCTTCCAGGTCAACAACTTTTGTCTTTAGCCATTCATTATCTCTCTGTAGTTATGAACACACATACTCTAGTTGCACGAAGTGCTGATCGACTTCAGTAGCATTGGATTCTAGAGAGTCCACCCCTTGAGCGAGGTCTGAGACTATGGAATGTATGTTGTCCAACTTAGTTGCTAAACGTCTCCACTGACAATCTGAAGTTCACAGCAAAAGAAGCTCTTGTGTATTTTTTTGTTCTTTGTCAGTCTTTGCTTATTGTTCCCTTTGACATTCTGAGCATTCTGTGAGGTCACTGGCCAGTAAAAAATCAGATACAGCCTTAAGAGATTGTAGTGAGGCTTTAAAGGTGAAACATAAAATGGTTTGTGGGAGAGCTCTGCGCAACTCCTCGTGTGCCGTTACAGGAACCATTCGACAATTCATTTTGAAAAATGTTAAAGGGGGGGTATCACACACAGTTTCTGGCAATCTTAAGTACCTATAGAGTAGTATAGCATCTTTCATATCGCTGAAAAGTCTTTAGTTTTATCATATTTATAAAAGATACATACTCTGTACCGAGTCTTTCCGAAAACAGCCGAGTGCCTGGAGGTGTGTCGTTGTGAGCAGAGATAGAGTGACGAGCTGTCACAAGCACGTGCAGCTTTTGCCTAGAGATCGGTTGCAAGCTATCAATGGTCAGCTAAACACATATATTTAAACACACATAATACACATCGCATTATCCATGGATAACTTTTGAATCACTATAATGAATATAGCGTATAGTGAATGATGAATAATGAATTTATAAATTCACTACGTTCATATTGTTTACATAATATGCACTTAGGCGCCTATTGCCAACAAAATGTCTCGGGTTACTTGTGTAACCCTGGTTCCCTGAATGGGGGACGAGACGCTACGTCATATGACGTTATGGGAACCCTCTGCGTGATTGCGTCGTGAAGCACTTCTGTATCTAACCAATGATGAGACAAGACGTCAGAGGCGAGACCAGGAAACTATAAAGCATACCCAGAACAAAGAACGCTAGCTTCTGGATTATGGCTGAAGCAAGACCAGGAAACTATGAAGCATACCCAGAACAAAGAACGCTAGCTTCTGGATTATGGCTGAAGCAAGACGCTCACAGGTATGCCGGGGTATGGCAAAGCGACGTATTGTCTCGTTCCCTATTCAGGGAACCAGGGTTACACAAGTAACCCGAGACATTCCCTTTCATGGGAACTGTCGACGCTGCGTCATATGACGTTATAGGAACGCTGTCCCAACTACGGCGTAAAACCAAATACCTGTCTGTTATCTTGTAGACAGAACTGAAGACCCCGGAGTGGAGCCTATATCCAGGTTATAAAACCTAATAAATGTGTGCTGGGATGACCATCCAGCTGCACCACATATATCATTAATTGATAATCCTGACATTAAAGCCTTCGAGGCCGCCATACCCCTGGTAGAATGAGCACGGACAGCTAGTGGAGATGGCTGTCCAGTTGCCTCATAAGCAAGTGAGATGGCCTCGACCACCCACTTACTCATCCTCTGCTTAGATGCTGGGCCCCCTTTCTTAGGGGACCCATAACATACAAACAGTTGGTCTGTTTTCACCACAGGGCATCTCTGTGGACATAGGTATCTAAAGCCCTAACTGGGCAAAGCAGATTGAGTTTTTCCTGATCCGAATTTGCAAAAGGAGGAGGACAGAAAGCCTGGAGTACAATAGGACCCAGGATGTTGGTGGGGACCTTAGGCACATAGCCAGGTCTAGTGTGTAAGAAAGCCTTAACCATACCAGGCGCAAATTCCAGACACGAAGGAGCATCCGAAAGTGCTTGTAGATCTCCTATTCTTTTAAGAGATGAGATTGCCAATAAAAATATGGTCTTTAAGGTGAGGAATTTCTCCGGAACTTCCTCTAGTGGTTCGAAGGGAGCCTCAGCTAACCCTTCTAGCACTATAGCCAAGTTCCAGGCCTGAGTTCTTGTACGCACTGCAGGACTCAGCCTCAGTGTGCCACGAAGGAAGCGTATGACAAGGGGGTCTCGACCCACCGAGGAATCCCCCAAAGGAGCATGGTAGGCCGAGATGGCCGCCACATAAACCTTCAGAGTTGAAGGAGATAATCCTTCCGAGAACTTTTCTTGGAGGAACTGAAGCACAAAGCTAATGGATGAATGGACAGGGTCCGTGTTGCGTTGTCTACACCAAGTAGAGAACAACTTCCATTTATACGCATATAGCTTCCTCGTGGAGGGAGCTCTGGAGTGAAGAATGGTCTCCACAACCTCAGTTGGGAGACCGGAATCTATGAGCCTGGCCCCCTCAGAGGCCAAGCCCACAGCTTCCATAGTTCTGGGCGTGGATGAATTATCGTGCCGCCCGCTTGAGACAGGAGGTAGGAGCAGGAGGAAGCTCCATTTGAGAGCCGTCTAAGAGAGACACTAGGTCCGAAAACCATATCCTGGTTGGCCAGTACGGGGCCACCAATATTAGGCCGACCCCTTCCTGGCGTACTTTCTCCAGAACTCCCGGGAGCAGAGCGAACGGGTGAAATGCGTACAGACATAGCCTCGGCCACATCTGTACCATAGCATCCAGACCCAGAGGTGCTGGGTGTGTTAGGGAGTACCACAGTGGACACTGGGTTGACTCTCCCGAAGCAAATAGGTTTCCGCTTGACCGAAACTTTTCCAAATGAGCTCCACCACCTCGGGCTGGAGTCTCCATTCCCCGAGCCTCGGCCCCTGCCTCGACAGGGCGTCTGCTCCCACATTCTGATGCCCTGGAATATAAGATGCTCTCAGCGAGAGGAGCTTTCCCTGGGCCCACAGGAGGATCCGATGGGCCAAGTTGCAAAAATCCCCTTGGTCCTGAGCCACCACTGTAAGGGTCTCATGTACAGAAGGCCAAAAGTTATCACGTTAGACGCAGCCGCCATCAGACCCAGCAAACTGCTTAACAGTGAGTGACTGGCCTAACTTCACCCCATTCACGGCTCCGAGAATGGAACTCACACGAGCAGGAGACAGATGTGCCTGCATCGTGGTGGAGTCCCAAACTACCCCTAAGGAGTTGGCAATTTGACTCGGAACCAGCACACTTTTCTTGGCATTGAGCCTCAGCCCAAGCCTCTTCATGTGCGACAGAACAACATCTCAATGTTGAACTGCCAGATGTTCTGTTTGATCTATAATCAACCAGTCATCGATATAGTTCAGTACGCGGATGCCCTGGAGTCTCAGCGGAGCCAAAGCTGCATCCAAGCACTTCGTGAACATGCGGGGTGATAGTGATAGGCCGAAAGGAAGAACCCTGTATTGGTAAGCTACGCCCCTGAAAGCAAACCTGAGGAACTTCCTGTGATGAGGTTGGATGGATACATGAAAGTACGCGTCTTTCAGGTCTATCGCCACAAACCAGTCCTCGGACCTGATCTGTGGGATAATCTGTTTGAGTGTAAGCATCTTGAACTTTAGCTTTTGTACAGATCGATTTGGCACACTTAAATCTATGATTGGACGCAACCCTCCATCCTTCTTTGGAACAATGAAGTAGCGGCTGTAAAAGCCTGACAGCTTGCTGGGAGGAGGAATCCTTTCTATAGTTCCTTTTTGCAAGAGCGTCATAACCACTTGTTCCATAACCAGAGACTGCTCTGGAGTCACCACTGTGGGAAGGACCCCATTGAACCTGGGCGGGCGAGACCCGAATTGGATTTTGTAACCCTGTTCTATAGTGAGCAGCACCCATTTCGAAATGTTCGGGAGAAGTTTCCATTCTGCCAGAAAATCTACTAAGAGAACCAGTCTCTCGAGACTGGCCTCTGGTGTTTTTTGAGCACTTGACTCGCTGTTCTGAAACAGCGCACCGGCAGATGACAAACGAATCAAGTGATGACCCTCCTCGGAGGGTCGGTGGAGACCGCTGCGCCCTGACGCACACTGGGTGGCAGGGTTGGCTGCCCTCACAGGTCCTGGGCCACTGGCGTCAGGACCTTTTTGAAGCCTTCTTCGCGATAATAACGGTCCTCAGATCCGCTTTACCCTTAGAAGGCTTCGCCTGTGCTGACCTCACCGGTCCCCAAGCTCTCTGTGGGGGAGCACGGGAGGCCACACTGGCTTTTTGTTGCGCTCTGTGCGCTGAGGAGCTTGCTGTCGGCCGAGGCTGCTCCCGCTCAGCAGCCTCAAGGGGATGGACGCGGCGGGGAAGGAATCTTTGGAAGGCCGCTGATTGTTTTCGTGTCTCCTGGAACCTATCGACGACAGTTGATACTGCGTCGCAGAGTAGGCCCACAGGAGACAGCAGCGCATCCATAAGGATGGTTTTATCTCTTCCCTTAATATCTAACAGGTTGAGCCATAGGTGTCTCTCCGTGGCCACCAAGGCTGCCATAGAGCGGCCGCCGTCTCCTTGGTGGCCCGGAGAGCTAGATCTGTCGCTTTCCCGATCTCCTGAATGCACTCAAATGTCGCTTCCCCACTCTCGTCTATTTCCCCCAGCAGGTCAGCCTGATATGCTTGCAATATCGACATCGTGTGTAAACACGCTGCAGCCTGACCTGCCGCCGAATAAGCCTTGCCCATCAAAGCCGATGTTGTCTTTAGTGGCTTGGTGGGCAATGTCGGGGTCTTAAGGGACGGTGCTGACTCGGGCGAGAGATAGCTCGCAAGCGTCTTCTCAACTCGAGGCATCGCCCCATAGCCGTGGTGTTTCAGCCCCATGATGTTACTATAGGTGGATGTTTGGGGGCTGAAAACACGATATTGTACCGGTTTCTTCCACGACGTGTGGAGGTCAGGAAAGAACGGCAGACCCCGACGCTGAGGTAGTGACCGTGCGGGGAGAAAGCGCTCATCGAGTTTGCTCTTCGGTTTTGTCTCCCTCCTCTCCGCGGGCCAGTCAATTTTTAATTTATCTACTGCCCTGGTCACTACCTCCAGCAGCTCCTCATATGCTGGAGATGAGGATGGCGAGTCCTCTTCTCCAGTCTCGACGCTCACCACATCAACCTCCTCGGAGGAAGATAGGTGAAGCGCCGGTGTCTCTCTCCGGGGGGAAGAAACCGCAGCGCGTGCTTCCACCACCAGAGAAGAGACACTGGGTCTGACAGGTGAGGGCAGAGATAAGGCGGGGCCGTCTCAAACCCCTCTGTCAGATCCATCTGTGATCCCCACGAATGAAGCCTCCGCTGTGCCTCGGGACCCCTCTTTCTCAAAGAGTGCCCAGCGTGATCTTAGCACTCTGAGAGTGAGCTTTTCGCAGTGTACACAGACAGCTCCCTCGAGAGCTGCCTGTGCATGCTCAACCCCCAGGCAGACAACACACATTTCGTGTGTATCCCCACCCGAGATGAATCGGGTGCAAGGACGAACACACTTTGTGAATTGCTGCTTATCTGCCATTTTGTGTCTAAATATATATATATGTGCTTGTGTCAGTGTTAATTTTGACAAGAAATTTTAATTTAGTTTTAGTCTTAGTCTTTTGACTATAATTCTTTTTAGTTTTAGTCAAGTTTTAGTCATCTGATTTGTTTTAATTTTAGTCTTATTTTAGTCGACTAAAATTGCTTGGTATTTTAGTCGACTAAAATTGCTTGGTATTTTAGTTGACTAAAATAAGACTAAAATCAATAACAGATTTACTAGACAATTTTTTACCGCTGGTATAGGAAACAAACTTAACCACAATATATAAAACACAAATTCAACTTTATTTCAACACAACTGTGTCTTTATTTCAATTCAAAAGCTTTTATGCAGCAACATCTAACGGCCGTTGCAGTGACGCGATAACTTTACCAGTCGGCGATTGGCTCTTATTTAGAAGGCGGGACTTATTCCGCCGTATTGCGCGTTACACTTTCTCCCATTCAAAACAATACCAGTGACTCGTCTTGTGTTATTCTATAGTCTTTGCGCGAGCTCAGTCAAAGACTGAATACCTTCTTCACGTCTCAATAAGTCAGGCTCTGATTGGTTCTCTTCTCATGCAGTCTCGCCTGTTCCGTTTTGCCGATTGGTTCTTTTGTTCATTCCTCGCATCTCTCCCGTCTGCTGATTGGATTTTCGTCACAGTCTATTTTCGTCTCGTCCTTTATTCGTTGACGATAATGTCAATCAATTTAGTCATAGTTTTAGTCTTCATCAGTGACTTCTTTTTTAGTTTTCGTTTCGTTTTCGTCAGCAAAAATATATTTGTGACGAAAATAATGACGAAAATATTTAGTCAACGAAATTAACACTGGCTTGTGTAATGTTTTCTGAAACTCTTGTCCTCAGATGAAGAGATCGCTATGATGAATCAGACAAACAACACCAAATAAGACACACAAGATACAGAGAACGCTTGCTGAAGACAACAGAAGCTAGCGTTCTTTGTTCTGGGTATGCTTTATAGTTTCCTGGTCCGTGATGTCACCCGCCTCTGACGTCTCGTCTCATTGTTGGTTAGATACAGAAGTGCTTCACGACGCAATCACGCAGAGGGTTCCCATAACGTCATATGACGTAGCGTCGACAGTTCCCATGAAAGGGAACAGACATTTGAAGCAGTTTTACTCACCACCTGCGGTTCTGACTCATGACCGGGATCATTATCACTGTGACCGCTCCAACTTTCAGTTTCAAACAATCTGTAAATCCAGTGTAGAACTGGGCCTTGTTTATGAAACCATAAGCGCCGATCCTGAGGGATCGAGCAGCCATGGAAAACACGAGATATTCTCCATTCATTTTAACCAATAAAAATCTGATTGCAACTATCAGTTTCTATGGTTATTTTAATAACAAATATCGAGAGCGCATCAATGTAATGCGTGAGAACAAATCTCTCAGCTCCACTTAACGCTGGGTTCTTTGGGAAGCAAGGTTATCTTTCCCTCACAACCAAAAACACACTTCTTTGGTGACTGTTGATTTCGTGAAGTCCTGTGACCTGTGCAGCGCTGCTGACGACTTCTGTAAAGCCGAACGCGCATTGATGGGCGTGCTCTTGCTCTCTCTCTGGTCGACGTGTGCACGCGCGCTTTTCCGGGAGAAATGCCCGTACAAGGAATTCCACCCCCGTTCACTCAGGCCCATACTCGAAAAAAAAACAGAAGTTTGTGAGGATTTGGAAGAGTATTTTTGGCACAGAAATACTCCGTCATACGTCCAACTCGTGTTTTGAAACTTTGGCCATGTTTAGCATGCGAATCCAACTCTTTAACAGTGTAAATAAGTCAGAATGCATGAAATAGCATTATACCCCCCCTTTAAACTCATATCCAATTCTGGATATTTTTTACTTAAGACAACCAATCGTATCTTATACGATTCGTATCTTTATATCTTTGGAATGCTCAGTTGTGTACCCGAGTCTGCGGCACTGATATATGTGCAACACTATAAATACAATACAGCTAGACCTAAATCCGGAGGACGCTCATATCTCTTTATATTGACATATCGTCCAGTGATAAAAC
This sequence comes from Anabarilius grahami, assembly GCA_003731715.1. Taxonomy (NCBI): domain Eukaryota; kingdom Metazoa; phylum Chordata; class Actinopteri; order Cypriniformes; family Xenocyprididae; genus Anabarilius; species Anabarilius grahami. The sequence goes on along the minus strand of RJVU01019258.1, from coordinate 8,087,282 downwards.
TTGTTTTATATGGTAAAGAGTTATACAGGGAGATACGTTATTGTGTGTGTGTTGCTGAAGTGCAGAGGGAATATTATTCATTGTGTCTGGCTATGACATGTGTAAGGGGGTGGTTAATGGCCAGAGTAAGCTGCAATGTGGACCAGACTTTATGCCAAAATCTAAAAGTCTTTCTGTGCAACATCAGAGGAACAGTAAAGACAACATGGCTTCAAATACTAATGAGCGCTGCTCCAGCGGGCAGCAGTCGACATTACTGCTCTATATCCCTCATACCTGCACCAAACTAACCACAACAGTTTGCAGAAATACCATCAACAACAAGTCACATGCAGTTATCAACCTATATCATCCACATGCAGTGTCAGTAAACAACCTAACATTTGATTATGAATAATAATTAAAATATAAGTGCAAAAACAATTACAGTAATACAGTGAACAATCAATTCATGCTTGGAAGATTTTTGTTTCAGACTGTAATCGGTCCAATGATATATTGAATGGGATTCGTAATCAAAAAATAATAACCGTCAGAAAGGCATCTCCTGATGTCATCCATGCATAGGTGTAGCTAATAGCTGAAAAGCAACCACTGTGAAATCTTCATGCATGCATTCTTACTCTGCCCAAGAAAAGTTTGCACAACCTTGCCTTTGAACCACAAACATTCTGCTTTTAATCTCAATATCTGAATCAAACATGACCTTGTATAGCACATTATTTTAGGTGACGTTTGGGCTGTAGTCATCAAAGATCTATTATGGGAAACTCAAGAGTTTTTGATAAGAGTTTTGATAAAGAGATAAGTTTTCCAGTGGGATTCAAAACCAACCAGAATGACTCAACTTGTTTTTACCTTTGAAATGTATTTGTGTTAACTTTGAAAACCACTTAGATCACTGCTTGTAGATACAAATAAATGAACAACAACAACATACATTGTAGTCTGTCCTAGGTGCGATGTGACAGGATTCCAGAAGCAAGCAATTAGTCTACCCACACTGAATGGCTGGTTAAGACAAAAACTCGAATGCCTCTTATTGCTTGTCGCTTAATATCATCTGGTTAGGACACAATGTTGAGGTACTATAAAATACAACATGTTTTACTAGTAACAACAGTTATTACACAGCTCTCTGGTTTATTTAAGCATTCCGTGGTCAAATATTTTTGTATAATAAGGGATAAACTTTACAGTTGGTCATTGCTCCAAACAAGTTATTCCTTACATAAACTAGCAGAGCTAGTTCAATGTCTCTCCTATCATTTCACACTTCACATATTCAAATAACTTATAAACAATATTTTATGTGTATATATTTTGTAAGTAGCTATGTAATAAGAAGCAATGTACATTATCTTATCCCTTACTTACTCTTTTGATTCAGGGTTAGATGCTTGTACTAGCAAGTACATGTATGTGTAACAAGGACAGTGTAAAATAAAGTGTTACCGAAGATCTGACTGTTTGTTATTTGAATCTATTTTTTAATGATGCTTTTGAAAATATCAGATAGAATGTTTCTAATGATACAGCTATACTGCACAGGAAATGTTAGAATTTTTTAACAGCCGCTGGAGACCTGCGGGTGAACTCTGAGATTGAAAGCAGGGACAAAAATCGAGGGATGGTATCCACCAGACATGTGACATACAAGACAATTCATTCAAATATGTAAACTAGAAAGAAGTGCTGCTACGTTGACAGAGTGAGCTTGTTTACTCTTTGGTGGATTGCACAATGCCAATTTTGACATGCTTTAGTGCCGGTATATTAATCATTCTTGGTTACTTGCACTGTCTTTGGTATAACGTTTGTCATCAGCATCTTGAACAACAGTAGAAACTGGCTGCGTTCCAGACAGACAGCAAGCTGACCTGAAAATTGTGCCAAAACATCCCACCAGTCTCTTTGTAACCCAATCCCAGATGAACGGATAGAGCACAATGCTTAGAACATCTGTTGAGGCGTACAATGCAAAATGATGAGCACAGCTTCACAAAGATGAGCAAAATGGCTGCCATCACATTTTAAGCCTTCCTAGTTTATGTGTCTGGTCTTTGTATACAGTTACATTCTTTGCAATCTCCAGACATCAATGATTCACAAAACATGCTCTCTTGTTTAGATGATGTAGAAATGCTGATACTTTATCAAAGCTACCTGCATGAACAGGAGTTTTCTTGGCTGCATATTGGCATATGGCCCATAAGCATCAGTAATGTCTACGTGCAGATCAGAGATCTTGAGTGTGAACTGGCAATGGTTTTCGGCCTTGTCGGGAAGATTAAAGACATTTCAGTGAGTCTAACCTGAACAGTTCAGCATCAGCGACTCATGCATTCATAGTAAACATTTCTGAGCATATCACTTCATGCAAATACTCTTCCAGCGTGTAATGATCTCTAGACTGCTGGGAACGGTGTTAAACTGATTAATAAAAATAAATAATAATAATAATAAAAAAATAACAGGATGACATAAAGATAAACAATAAATAATATTTTTCAGTTTTAATGGGTTTTTAGTTTAATTGGGTTTAGTTTTGTTTAATTGGGTTTTTAGTTTACGAAACAAAAGAGTGAAACACTTCTTTCTAAGAATATGGTAAAAAAAAAAAAAAAGGGTCTGAGAGGCATTCTTTTTTATTTTTCAGCAAATGATTAGTGAAAAGAGAAAACATGGGACACAGCTAAATATTATGCTTTTGGAAATTACAGTGAGAACCTTTTGGCCTCTTTACTGGCTGAGATTAAATATATCTCTGTACTAAGTGTACCAACAAAGAGGCAGTATTGACAGTGTAATTTTGTCCATTGCATGATTTTGTTATTATGCAGGTAACTGCCCTCATGAATAAAGAGGTAGCACCACAAGGCTGTGTTTTGACCCCATACGCTTAAAGCACATGCGTTTCTCCACAGGATGTATGATGTGGTGGTGGTAGCCTGTGGTTAGGAATGTGGGCACAGTGGTTGCAGGTTCAGTGGCAGATAGAGGTGACCTAGGATTGTGTCCTGTCAATGTGCCCTTTACCTGCTACAGTAGAAGATGAACTCTACCTTATCTATGAAGATCAAGCCATTTCATGTTCACTAATGCACGTACATTTTCAAAAGGTAGAATTTATTAAACACTGTGTCACATGCAATGCAAAACTTTTTAAAATGTATTTCCTGAATTAATTTTTTTTATAAATATTGTCATAGATTATAGCTCTAAGAGGCTGTACAGTACTGATTTTACTACTGGTAAGATAAGTTTTTTTCATTCCTGTCATGCCTAAAACTCCCTTAACCCCGGCGAAGTGAATGTAACACAGACACAGACTCATGTGACATTGCTTTTATAACATGGATTCAACAATATTACAGTTATATATATTTTATATTACACATTAACTGTAATAAAAATAAATTGTGTAGTTGTGTTTTTTTTCTATTGTAGCCGCAGACAACAATCATTAAGCCTACTGTAATATTGCAGTAGGCTTATTACAGTACCAGTTAGGAGAAATTAATTAAAATGAAATAAGATTCAGTTCTTAGCCAAAGGGACACTAATCACCATGGTGATCATTGAAACAAAATGGTTTTTTTTCTTCATATCGCAAAGATGGCCATCATCTGTCCTGGTAATTAAGCAGGACTTCTTAAAAACGGCTCAGTTCTGAGCTTGCTAGAGTTGAGATAAGGCTGAAGAGGACACCTTTCCGTGAGAATCCTTATCTCAGCAGGAAGAGAAAGCCAAAAATGTACTGTCTTCTTAAAGAGGCATGAATCTGCTGGCTAAGCCACCGCCTTCCTGATAGTCATCTTATAGTCAGGATATTGTGCATCTCCAATGATAAGCAATCTGCCAGCTGCCTCTCCTGAACCCTGGATTCCATCAGGCTATTTGCTTTTTCTCTCCATCTCCCTCACTCCCTACCTCCTTCTCCTGTTTTCTGCCCTTCTGTTTTTGATCATCACCAAGTGGCATTACTAGCAAAACAGCCATTAGCTAGAAGCCACATCTGAGGCGCAGCAGGGGCAGGATGGTTTTCCCTCTTTCTTTCTTCCCATTATTGGAGTTTCTGAGAAAAAAAGTGGACGTTTGGAAATGTGATCACATTACACTGATATAGTGATTTATTTCTATGTAGAAAAGAAAGCATTTGTGTGTAAAGAGAGATGCACTGATTAGCTCTTCACAGATGAGAGAGAAGATGATCAAACAATTGATTGTGTAATAGATCTGTCCTGATGTAGTTGGACCATACAGAGATAGGAGACTCATCTGGTCATATACTCATAAGTCCTGGAGCCATAGGGGCCATTAAGAAAAGAACCGATAAGAGCTGCTGCACAGCACCACTGCATGAAACCAGAACATTCAATGATGTTAAACTATTTTTTTAAAAACAAACACAAAAAAAAAACAGTCTTTTACAATAAAACTTTTTTGTTTTTTTAAGAACTTGCATTTATGTGAGTTATATTTATATATATAACTCATTTAGGGCCAGGGCTATTATTAAACTATCAAATATTAAAGCAACCAAATAGCAACACCTTGGCAACCACCCACACTCCATAGCATTGTGGTGATGACTGTACAGAAGGTAAGCAGCACTTACATTTTCCTTCAGAAGATGAAAAAATCTTGTTTTTATATTTGATTCTCGCTGAAAAAACAGATTAGAACAACACACCATGTACAACATGTACGTTTCCATTGATTACATATTATCTGCCTTGTTCTCTTCATTCTCCAAACACAACTCATTTTCATGACCATGTTTTCTTACGTGGGCCTTTGCACATGTCAGTCTCTGTCTGAGCAGAGAGATCTCTGATTTCCAGAGATACGGGGCCCCGATTTCAGCCTCTAGTCCTTTGATGAGTCCACAGTAATGCTGTACTTCAGAAGCTGATAAGCATTTCAGTTGATATTATTGTCTTCTGCACTGATGAAAGTGGACTATACTGTGATGCTGCTGAACAGGTATAGCGCAATTTTTTAGGGGGGGGTACCTATTTAGATGTTGCCACTTTTTTTTCAAATTTATTCATAGGTTACTGCTAAACTTTACAAGAAATTAAATTTACCCACCTCAGTATCAGAGTCATAAAAACCACAGACAGATATTTACATTTACATTTATGCATTTGGCAGACGCTTTTATCCAAAGCGACTTACATTGCATTATCCTATACATTTGTATCCGAGTATGTGCAATCCCTGGGATCGAACCCATGACCTTGGCATTGCTAGTGTCATGCTCTAACCACTGAGCTACAGGAAAGCTATGTCCCCCTCCAATTCTAATTAGTGGTCAACCAATATGGGTTTTCAAGGGCCAATTATTTAAACTTTCAAACTGGCATTCTTTATTAACCTCAATAACTACCCCTAAAGCTAATCCTGTCACACTAAGTCTGGAATTCATAAATGTTTTGAACAGATGAATTCTGCTAGTATCATTCAGATTTGATGTGCTTTGTAAATTATATGATTAATATCAGTTATGGATATATTATAATAACTGTGTAATATTAATGATATCTCTTTTTCAAAACATGCCTTAAAAAACTGTTGATTCCAAATATTTTAGGACGACCATAACAGGGTTGAAAATGGCCTTTGCTAGTTATTTTCACTATAGTATGTTATTTACAGAAAGCATTCTTGTGTAATTAGTGACAATCAATCAAACAATCAATCAATTAAACACTAAAATCTGTTTTTGTCCAATAACAGAATTTAAATACTGCTTATACTTACAATGGTTTGGCCATTACAAGCATAAACAAGGTGGTCAACTAAATACTTTTTGAAAATGTCAGAGTGGTTGAACAGAAAGTGCAGGGACAAAGGCAATTTTTGTATTTTCACAGAAAATAATTACTAACAAATATACATAAAAATAGTACTTCTTTAACAGCAGAATAACAGATTCTGACAATATTTAGAAATCCTGATAATTTAAAAGCCAATTGACAATTATGCCTATATGTATCTTTGTTTTTTCCTCACACTCGGTTTACCGTACAAACATCATTTTTTAAAATGGTTTGCAGTGATAAAATGCCCCTCTGTAGTGACCTCCAGTGTGTGCCCCTGCCTTCAGGCTGCGCTGGTGTTTGGAGTTCTAGGGTAATGAGGGGGAACAAAGAACAACAAGCAGGAGCTGTCCAACATAAACATGCAGGGGAAAGTATTTAGTGCAAACTATGAGCCCAACAAGGCTGAGTGCAGTCAACGGCCCCTAATTCTGCTCTTTGTAATCTGATGCGTACTATAAACACACATCACACCCACTCACACTCGCATAATCGATGGACAGTGCAAAACTCAACATGAACAGGCACACCTGGCTGTCAGGTGTAGCACAGTCAGGTGTGTTTCGGGGAGTCAAAGGTTAGGGGTGCTGTTTGATTTATGATGAGGTGATGATTTGAAAGTATTACATGGAAAGTCTGTAATGTTGCAGTGCAAGTGGATCTGATTATCTATTTAAATCGAAATAATTTGACATGTTATGCTGCATAGAACCTTGTCAATATTTCCCAGACTCCATGTTTAAAGTGGAAAATCTTTTTCCTATTTCTGTTTTTAGAACTGTTTCAAGTTTTCTTCTTGAGAACAGCCATCATAAACAATATTACTGTTATTTCAGTGTCAAAGTATTTTTTTTCTTTGTTTTACATACATTTACCATCATAGTCATCACACATTTCTGTTTCAACAGAGTTTTATAAAATATTTTCATTCAATTTGTCAAATGCTTTACTCTATATTATAACATAAATGCCATACTTTTACTTAATTTCCAGTCACACCCTCTTACCTAAAGCTTTCACACACCTCAAGTCAGGGCCACTGCTCCTTATACACAGATCATGCAGTCTGCTTAAGGAACCAATCCCCCAGGGAAACTGTGAAACTGTTATTTACTGAGGTGAGTATTTCTCTGAATGAATAGATATGTTCTGCTTTTAAGCATGCTATAAAACAAAAATATAATGTATGTACATGCATCACTCTTTTTCTAAAATAAACTGCCAACTCCAAAAAGACTATTAAATATTTCCAGAAAACGTCACATTCGCATTTCTAATAAATGCATGTATTTTGTAAAACCTTCAGTTTGCCGCAGTATTAAATTGCATATATTGTTAACACTTTACAATAAGGTTCATTTGTTAACATTAGTTAATGTATTAACTAACATGAACTAACCATGAGCAATACATTTGTTACTGTATTTGTTAATCTTTGTTAACATTAGTTAATAAAAATACAGTTTGTTCATGTTACTTCACAGTGCATTAACTAATGTTAACAAATATAACTCTTGATTTTAATAATGTATTAGTGAATGTTGAAATTAACATTAACAAAGATTAATAAATGCTGTAGAAGTGCAGTTCATTATTAGTTCATGTTAACTAATGTTGTTAACCAATGAATCTTATTGTAAAGTGTTACCCATATATTCTTTATATTTTATGGTTAGGAAATAGCAGAAATCATCAATAGCCCAGAAAAAGTCAATATAATATCATCAAAGGGCCAAAATCTAGCATGTTTCCAAACTTTTGATCAGTAATGTAGTTACCAACTGAATTCATCACATGAACATCAAGAGGATCATGTCATCTATGTAGTAAAATGACACACTGTGCACATTTGTGTTTACACAACAAATGTGGACAACTCCAAGCCTGAAGATATGTACATTTAGATCCAAACCAAAACGCTGTTTGTCTTGCTTGAGGTGTTACTACATTATTACCTGAAAGTCACCCAGGATGGTGTCTTGTTCTGCTTGGTTTTTAGAAGCCTTCTTATGCTAAGGGCTCCTCTGTTCTGACCAAATCTAAAATAAATAAATAAATCAAACAAAATTCAGTTTGTCTGAAAGTTCTTAAATCATAATCCCTTACTGAAATTTCTAGTATTAAATACAGTCTATCTGCGTAGCACAGACAGCAACAAATCCCACCTGTCAACACTTCATTGGTTTCACATGGAGGGCGCATATCGTCTTTGGCTTCACTTGACATTTTAAGAAAAAATAAAACAAAATACAATTCAGTCCCTGCTGTGGATTTGTGATGTTGTCAAGACTAATGATATTCTAAACTGAATAAAACATATCCAATATTATTATATTACAATGAAAAAATGGAAGGTATGGAAGGTAGCACAAATGTCATCGTCAGGTCACTTTGTGTGTGTGGCTCCAACACTGAATGTGGAAATGGAGGTGGCAGAATAAAGTACACCCCTATGAAACTTAACCCAGACATCTGCAGGATATCCCCCTTTACGGTGATGCTTAATGAATTCCAATGCAAACCAAATCATGTTGAACTTCTCAATGACAGATGGATTACTCTTGCATTAAGTCAAAAGAGATTAAGCTATGGATTTTTTTTTTATTTATTTTTTTTTGTTCTCTGTATCACTAACCCAGGATTGCCAAGTTATAAGAAGAGCAGATATAAACTAATGTGAAATCAATTTACAGACAATATATTAGATATTAAATATATAATTTTTTTATATGGTCCTACATTTCCTACAGTGTGCATTTTTATATATATCCTAACATATTCATCATATCTTTCAATTTGGATTTATTGGTTCCTCACCTTTTTAACATTTACTTGTTGATTTAATGCTAAACATATTTAGAAGCTCACTAAGAAATATCAGGTACTAATGAGAAATCAAAATGTACATAGACAACTATCTAAAGAATAGTTTTTAGTAAAAATAGAATTATAGTAATAAAATATATAGTGATGTCAAAAAAATGAGTTTTTGTTCATAAAACAGGAAATCACCACTGCATAGTGGCAAATAACGCATAACAGCTTTGTTGGCTTACAAAATTAAAATCCTTGTAGTACTGGTGCTGTAGTTAATGTTACTATTAGGGTGTGTTTTGTTTTGGGTGAGACCTTAGCCGCACAAAGCCCTTCCGATTAAAGTGCAAAAACAAAGAACAGTAACTACCATCATGTTGACATATGACATCTTTAACTACCTCACTGCCCATCCGGCCTGACCTTCATAGGCCTGTATCAAACAGTATGGCCCACTGGCTTTCACCTGCTCATATTCATCTCATTTTGGTATAAACACTCAGCAGCACTTCCGCTGAGGGACAACACTCTGACCTCTGTGACTGTTAAGAGTACTTGACTCTCTTGCAGGGCTTTCAATCTGTGTACCTGTGCACCCTGACTGATATGAAAACACATACACGCACGCACACACAAAGGTCTTTTACTTTTAAAATGTACTAAAGACATGTTTCTGTTGTATTGTACAACATGGAAGTGACATTTTATTTGTTTATCAGTTAGCATTTTCAGCTGTCACAACTCACAAGAGGCCTGAAGTTTATAGGAACTTTTCAACATGTTATAAGATTTTTAATTTGAGCCACTTCTAAAATAATTTTTGTATTTGTTGAAATGAACTTAATATGCAATATTAAGGCAGAATAAATATATTTAATAAATAAATATAGAATATATTTTAAGATAACAGTTTTTAGCATTTCCTTTTACACAAATTATATTTCTCCATTTTCATTAAAAAGATGATGATAGTAGGTATTAACAAGGAGAGTGCAGTGAATAGGTGGAAATAATTGAAATCTTTTCTAGCTTAACTTGCAGTCATCTGGACCTGAGTAAGCAGATTGCGCCACCTGTCGGTGAAACAGCTAACGACACAGTACGGCGCAGCAGAACCTTTCTTGCTTTCTTTTTTTTTCATATGGTCTGTGCTGATATTTTACCAGTGACAGACTAACCATTAAAACGTGGATCCGACTGCATATTAGGCTACATTTTTTATTTGCTTTGATTAACGATACCAAACTGATCATATTTTCCATATTCATCCATTAATGAAGATTAGGATTACATGAAAATATGCTCTGTTGTCGAGTTGCATGAAAAACAAATTTATGAGAGTAAGCAGAACTGGGAAGTCGGACTCGGCATCTTGTAGGCTATATTCAGATCTCATGCAGAGAGGATGGGGGATGGTGACGTGTAAAATGACTGACAGGAAACCTCGACTGACCAGTGCCTCAGGGAAAAGAGCATAATAAGCATTAATTCATATTTCTTCTTCTATCCTTTTATATGCTAATCGCTGCCATCTACTGAAAATGTATCAGAAAAGGGGTCTCCAACAAAGAGTGCATGTACATGCTCATACTTTTCATGTTCATACTTTTCAGTTGGCCAAGATTTCTAAAAATCCTTTCTTTGTATTGGTCTTAAGTAATATTCTAATTTTCGGAGATACTGAATTTGGGATTTTCCTTAGTTGTCAGTTATAATCATCAAAATTAAAATAAATAAACATTTGAAATATATCAGTCTGTGTGTAATGAATGAATATAATATACAAGTTTCACTTTTTGAATGGAATTAGTGAAATCAACTTTTTGATGATATTCTAATTATATGACCATCACCAGACAGGCGTCCCACCCCCCAATGCAAATCAAGTATTTCTTTGACATATCGGCCGTGAGGTTATTTATTTTATTTATTGATGAACATGCAGATGTACAATATAACAGAATAACAACCCACAATATATATATATATATAATTATATATATGTATATATAAAGAGTTTGGTTCCAAAACGCAATAAATTCATTGTGATTAATTTGAGTAAAAATGTGTTTTCTTTACCAATAATTTGTTTTTTCGTTTTTGTCTTCTAAACGGAAAAACGAAGAAAGCATTTATTTATCACATATTCTCATGAGAATTAATAAACAAATCTCGAGTCGTTTTTTCATATTTTTAGTTTTGTTTTAATCACACTTTATTCTATTCCGCCAAATGGAAAAACAATAAAACCAAAATGGATAAACAGCTTGAATATTTCTCATCAAACAACCAGATTAATAAACGGCTCGACACAAACCCTATACAGGCCATAGCTTTCTTCTGCCTACGCATACATTTGCGTGCGGTGGAATTAGTTTATCATATTAAATATTAATTAATTTACAGTGCATCTGCTGTCAAAACTATCCCTAGCCTATTTGGCACACCACCTGTTTTATTTAGCTGATCAACTCTTGAAATCTGTGTGCCAGAAATGCGCGACTCACTGAACAGAGCAGAGAGAATGTATTTAGATTGTATGAAGTGCAGATCAGCAGTCCTGACTGTTGTTTTGAGCAATACACCGAGTTTATTTTATTAACACTGAGTATGTCCCTCAAAACAATGTTTTATTTTTTCTGCCAGCTAAATTTCTAAAGCAAAGTCACAGATCATTGTGCGACTCGCAACATAAGGCACACAGAGTCTGCACACCACTGCCGGGTTCTATGTCATAACGCCATGCATGCGTCGGCCAATAATGAGCCGGTGTTCTGATTTAGAACCTGGATGTCTGCACTGTGTTTAAAACATAAACAGCATAGAATGGAATGATATATGACATTATATTTAGATTTCTTGTAAGGATGTGGATGGAGCAGGGGCGCAGGAGACATTTTCAAAGTGGGGGGACCAAACTGTAAGCACAAGCCCAGATAGTNAAACCAGACACCTTGTAATCACTGTTGACTTCACTTACATGATGCAATATCATACAACTCGCAAGTTATTTTGGCAAAAACGACATGTAACCAAAGGAAAGATTATTTTGGCTAAAAGTGGGTTACACATAGCCGGACTATATCGGGTCTATAGTTAACCGAGACGGTGAAATGACGGCTATTGCTTGCTGGGTAAGATCAGATTTCCGGATATCGGACCACCACTTCAGGCTCACTGGCGGACTACCATAATAAATTAAACTTGTCTGATCATTAAACTCCTATAAGCACTGTGGACAATTTGGGGATTTCCGCTTAATGATGGATTTGGCCTACCCAAATTGAAAAGCTTCTCATACCTATACAGTGGTCTAAATACAAAATCTAGGTGTCAACCCTATGAAGTTACATAAAACACTGCTGAAAGTGATAAATATTATAGTAGGCTATATGTTGTCTGCAAACAACAAAAAAGAGGCATTTTATGATTTTGATCAGTTTTATTCTTACAGGAGACATAAGACTCTATTACAATCTAGAACAGAATCTACATCCTCCAGATTTGTATAATTTATTATATGTGCATCATTTTTTGTCACCTGTGTTGAGCATCACATCAGCATCACCCAGCTGCCTCCTGGAGATGTGATTCCAGCTGTGCCAACAACTGCAACTTTAACAGCAACTGAAAGAAAGAAATCACTGTTTATGCACACAGTTTTTGCACTGTAATAATACCCATTTCACAATATCAAAATGTAGATTTACTGAAATGACTATTTTATTGTCATTAATAAATAAAATTGTCATTTTATTCAAGTTTGCATACTTGCAGACTGCTGTGCAATTAGTCTTGCCATATTCTAAACATAGTTTTGATATTTTTTTGTCAAATAATAGTTTATCAGATTGGTTGCTGTGGTTTTACATTTCAAAATAATAATCGTTCTATCAAAAATGAGTATAAGCATTGTAAATGCAGTTTACACATATCAATTAAACGCGGACTCGTGCGTCCTCCCCACTGCGTCGCTGGTCTGGGCAATAATCACTTTCGTTTCGCTTTCAGAGATCTCTTTTATAGATGCCATCAATGCTTTTACCTTTCTAGATGTAATTACCGAAATCAAAACAGTCCATAAACTATAAATCCTCACGAAAACTTCAGTCAAGCCAGCTCGCGCATCAACCTGAGAGATCAGCCTCCTTACCTTAAAGTGTCAAATTTCTCGGTTTCTGAATGGACGGTTTGGGTTGATTGACATGTTCCCGCAAACGCTAACTGTCGGGCATGATTTATATACCAACGACCTGTCCTAAAGCGTTTTGATCGATTGTTTGGAGATCGCGTGTTTCTCCGTTCGAGAGCGCATTTCCTGTTCTTCACAAAACAGTTGATTATTTACGAACGAAAGCTCACAGATATGTGAAAATGGTCCCATTTGAAAGAAAATATCCTAAGCTAAAAGATGATATAGTGTGACTGATTGAAGCAGCCCTTATCAAAAGTGCGGGGGTCGATTTCTGTCTTTTCAAAACTGCGGGGGTCCCCGTGTCAACGGCGCGCCTGGTCGGGGGACTAGTCCTCCTCTGGCCAACAAACGAACAGTGTAATATAATTAATCTGGTGCAACTTCACATGTCCAAGCATGGAAAAAAACAAAGCTATTTATGAACAATACCAGCAACACTTGTGGCGTTGAGGGATCAGAAATAAACAAAAAATATAGCTAAAAGGTCAATACTTTATTTTGCCAACACGTTTCAGCACACAGGCCTTCGTCAGGGCTAAAAGGGCTAAAGCTTTTAGCCCTGATGAAGGCCTGTATGCCGAAACACATGACTATGATTCAAGCAGGATGAGTAAAGGCAGCTTTCAAGAAAAACAACAACATTATTTTCATAAGGTAACAGAACAAGTTATGATACATTACCTAAAAGATTTAAGTATTGTATAACATGAATAGCTCTCAGCCACTTTCATTTTTAAAAAGTAGCTCTCAAATGAAAAAAGGTTGGAGAGCCCTGGATCAGAAAATATTTTCTCCTCATCAGTAGGCTACTGCCATCTACTGTTAACTTGGACCATAAAACTCTGCTTTCTCCTCATGCATGAGTATCCCTATTTCCCCAACCATAATCAGAGCCAAAAATTCAAAATGCGTGTTAGGCTCTGATTTTACTTCCAGCTCCATACAGCAGCAGGGGTTTTCAAACCTGTCCTGGTGCACACGCAGCAATGCAGATTTTGAATGTCTTCTTCATCTGACACACCCACTTCAGGTCTTGAATCAGGTGTGCTAGATGAGGGAGACATCCAAAAAGTGCTGGGGAGTGTATGAACAAATGTGCAAACATAGGCCTACTCATACACAATCAAATTAATGCATTTATAGTATTATATCTGATATCTGGATTTAATATATTCCTTAGTGTTAATAATCACATGTTCTACAGTTTCACTCTGTCCACACCATTCACACAACCCAGTTGGATATTTAGATAATAGATGTAGTGTTTAATTTAGACCTTAATCTAGAGATATTTTCTTTTCTCCTATTGTTTTCCACTACACCTTCCTGTAACAACTTTTCCTTGTATTGAATATCAATGTCTTCCTTTGATTTCATTATTCTAATAGTGGGAGAGGGGGGCAGGTTTGCAACTGCATATCCTCTGAATTTTTCAGAGACTGTTTGAATTTGAAAGCCAAACATTTAATACAATACACCCACATCTGTCAGATACCCACCCACACTGTTGCAACATTTGTACATATGATAATATAGGCTATGCACAATTTATACTTGAATAGACAAAGTCAAAAGTTTAAACTGACATAACAGGGGACGGCTGCAACAGTCCTCATGGGCAGTTGCAACATTCATTAAAATGTAATAAAATCATTCTTTAACAATTTTTAAATTATTTTTAATTTTTTTTTGCTAGTCTATCCGCCTCTTAATTTCCTTTCATTCTCACCACGTGAATAAAATGAATCGAACAAAATCCACTCTTTTGAACAACAATCCCCATGAACCTTTGCGCATCCATGTGACCTCAGACTTCCGGCTGGCTGTATGTTGTTGGCTGTCGCGAGTGTCGGTTGCCAGGGTGAGGATGGATCACACCTCTTTAACAGAGAGATAAACTCACATTGTATCTCTCTTAAACATATCTGTCTTATCTACACACACAGGCAACGACTAAAAGGGAGGAGTGCCATTACAACGGGTGAGTTTACTGAGCAGAACTGCGCGGAAGATCATGCGAATGAGCAAAACATTTACAGTCAGCCCACAAGAATCAAATGAAAACACATTTCAGATTAATAATGGTGAATTATAATGAACGATGCAAAGCTAATGGCTCTTTAAACATCTTTATGTTGCAATACTGATAGATAACACTAAGGGTTGATAGATTATGCTGGCTATGTTTAAACGCGTTCACGGAACACTAGTAAAATCATGTTTCTATTTATATTTTATGTATATAGGTTGATTTTTCTGTCCCCCAATGTTAATTCACACGTGTTTAGCTTATTGAGTGACCTTGAAGAGCATCTTAACTCCATGTGTCCTGTGTAGATCCAGTAATACCTCTTAAACCAGATTACTTACAAGAGATCTGTTTTGTGAGCCTGTACTCATACAGAACACCATTCATGTTTGACCTCATATTTGGGACTTCAGTAAAGTTGGTTTTATATTCGCACATTCGGACTTCTGATAAATTAAGACTTTCCAATAAATGTGCAATAAATTAATGTTTGCGAATTTTTAGCAGCGACATGATATTGACAACCAACGATTGTCAACTTACAACATTTTTCACAGTCGATCAAAATAGGCAAGTATTGTTTTAATGGCATATTTACTTGTGAATGTCCAATGTAGTGTGATTAACAAGACTATTGAATACGGATGTCCGAATGTGCGAATATAAAACCAACTTTACCGAAGTATATTTGGGCATATTTTTAACGTATGAGGATTCAATCTAATGATGATAGCTGTTTTTCTGTCTGCTGTTTATAGGGTTTAAAAAAAAAATTTTTTTAAGCAGGATGGGTTGATCTGAATGATGTTATATAATCGTCCTGATGACTTTATTTCATTTAAATGTTCTTTAGTCTGACCGGTCAAAAGTCTCTTTATATGTGAAGGTCTTTAATTTTAAGAACATATCTGAGTAATGTTTCACCAAAAATGAAGAAAAAAGAAGCTATTATGTTTTGTATAAAGAGACTGAAGACAACTTGGATTGTGACAATGTTTTCACATTTTCTTACCCAAACTACATTACTACTGTGTGTATATATATATATATACAAAAATATTCTGACACACCTCTTAATTATTGAATTCAGGTGTTAAAATCAGACCCATTGCCACAGGTGTATAAAATCAAGCACCTTGCAATGCAGTCAGCATTTGCAAACATTTCTGGAAAAAAAAATGGGTTGTTCTGAAGAGCTCAGAACATTTAAGCATGGTTCTGTGATGGGATGCCTCCTTTGCAATAAGTCAGTTTGGAAAATGTCATCCCTGCTAGATATTCCACTTTTATTTCATGATTATTATTTGAAACTGGAAGCGTTTAGGAACAGTATAAAATATGCATAAAAATTGCCAATGCTCTTCTGATTTAATAGCTGAAGTGTTCCAAACTTTCACTGGCATTAATATCTGCAAACAAACTGTGCGGAGCTTCGTGGAATGGGTTTCCATGGCCGAGCAGCTGCATGCAAGCCTCACATCACCAAGTACAATGCCAAGTGTCAGATGGAGTGGTGTAAAGCACACCGCCTCTGGACTCTGGAGCAGTGGAAATGTTTTCTGTCGAGTGACGAATCACGCTTCTCTGTTGGCAGTCTGATGGGTGACTCTGGGTTTGGTGTTTGCCAGGAGAACGTTACCTGCCTGCATTGTGCCAACTGTAAAGTTTGGGGCTCAGAATATGGGGCATATGGGGCTGTTTTTCAGGGATTGGGCTTGGCCCCTTACTTCCAGTGAAGGGAAATCTTAATGCTTCAGCATACCAAGACATTTTGGACAATACTATGCTTCCAAATTTGTGGGAACAGTGTGGGCAAGCCCTTTTCTATTCCAGCATGACTGTGCCCCAGTGAACAAAGCAAGGTCAATAAAAACATGGTTGGATGAGTTTGGTGTGGAAGAACTTGACTAGCCCACACAGAGCCCTGACCTCAACCCCATCAAACACCTTTGAATTGAATTGGAATGGAGATTGTCAGTGCCTGACCATACTGGATGAATTCTTACAGAAACACTCAAATCTTGTGGAAAGCCTTCCCAGAAGGCATTACGGATTACATAATTATTTAGAATGCAATGTCATTATGGTCCCTGTTGGTGTAATGATCAGGTGTTTGAATGATGTCAATATAGTGTATATTAAAGTTGTCATGAAATCAAAATTGACCCTGTTTACTTTGCTAGCGCATATTACTAGTCTTGTGGTGAACAATTAATCCGTGCAAGTTAATACACAGAAAAAAAAATGTTTGTCGTAATCTTTAATCAAAATCTGAAAAGTTACTTCCGGTCTGGAATGGCGTTCCTTCTTCTGATGACGTCAGTTTGACGCTTGGGTTGAAAACGTTTGAACCACTCCCCTTCAACGTTAGTCTGCTATGAGTGAGATTCCGTTTTACTTGGAAATACGTTACAACACTGGAGAAAAGTCGTTTGCAACTTCTGATTCACGGGGACTTTAACATAAAAATAAAAATGTTCATATTAAAAAACGAAATGCACAATGCTAGTACTGTTGTATTGATTTTAATTAATGTAACAGTTTAACACAGTACTGTACAGTACTGAGAATCTAAATAAAAATCCCTATTTAGAATAATGATAATTACTTGATAATTGATAATTATATATATATATATATAAAAAAACATCCAGATGCATCATGGACGGTACAGAGAATTTGGGAGGAATGTGCTGTCATGAATTGTAATGGACCTAAAACAGGCTTATTGTTCTTTGTGCAAAATATGCTGCCATCTTTACTTTTGATTTGGGGTTTAAAATTGACCTGGACATGTTTTTGTGAAGTTCGCTCAATTTGCATGCAGTTGTTTTTACAGCGCAGTATTACTACTGTATGTCATTGCAGAACAAAGAAAGATATCAGCATCAGTCTCCTGTGTGCAGTAATTGGGCAGCTTTGTCTCTTGTGGAGTTCTTTAATATTGTTCATTACTATTTGACAAAAAAGGTCCATTCATGACATCACATTCCTCCCAAATTCTCTGTACTGCCCATCATGCATCTGGATTTAAAAAAATAATAATGATCAGTTATAAAGTAATTATCATTATATACACTATAATATACACTATATTGACAAAAGCATTCAAACATTATACCAACAGGGACCATAATGACAAGTGCAGGAACCTTGGAGCTGTTTGCTCGGTCTGTAAATCCCATTGGCTGCTATCTGATGGTTGGAGAGCACCTCAAGTCCCAAAAGTGTGACCATGATGCAAAATCCTATTGAGATCTCACCAACATGTGTAATCTGTAGCCTGGCTGACTCATTTGCCCCACAAGACTGCAGTCCACATTAAAAAAATAAATGTTTAACATGATCTCCTATCACGCTAACAGAACAATGTAAATTTACAAGAGCAGTAATTGAAGAAATTGATGTAATTTTGCAATAAGCTCTTTATCAGGTATGTGTTCAGTTGTAGTGTGCTGTGCCATGCAGCAATAATGCAGGAACACATGAGATGGCATTTCTCAAATAACCAGACGAAGGCCAAAAGACTACACTGAGAGGGTTCACTGCGCTCACAGACAAGATTTATTTGTAAATGTTTGATTGGTGTGTGTATAGTATCTCCTTTTAGAGATCTCATTAAAATGGAAATGGACATGGATAGTTGACATCCTTTGGTTTGACATGCTGTACTCAATTTTAAAATATTTTAGACAGCATTTTGCTAATTTGTTATAACTATCCATGCAGCTTTTATGGCCTCATAAGAAACTACATGGAATATTTAGGCAAAAGGCAAAAAGGTGATCAAATGATGATAACTTAAAATATGTCATGATCAGTTACAGGACCTAAGGTATACACTTTGCTTTACTTTAAGTTGTCATAAAATCAAAATTGACCCTGTTTATTTTCATGCATGTTGTTGCTATTATTGTGAACAATTCATTATTTTTTAATACGTTGTTTTCACTTTGGAATCAAAATGTCATAACTTGTTTGATAGCCATTTCACACCGAAATACGGTAGTAAAGTGGGTCGGAACTTCCGTTTCATGCAGACTATGCTGAAATGTTTAAAAAAGGTCCATGGATATGTTGTGTCAATTAATAAACACACTATACACAAACTGTGCACATCAGTAATAGTTCTTCAAATTAATTTGCTATTAGTAATATCTTGAAACATAGATTAATGTCAATAAATTAGATTTACACAACATGATACAGGACTTTTACTCAATAGATACAGTTAACTGTGCATTATCTTCTATTTTCTGTATTTATTTATTTTTCAGTGCCAAAAGTGGGATGGAGTGGCGTTCACTGCTTGACTTCTCTTAAGCTCATCTACAGAACAGATATGATCAGGTGATCTGTGAGGATAGAGGTCCATTTGACAGTACTGTTTCTCTGGGTGAAGGTGAAGATGAACCGTTACACAACACTCAAGCAGCTGGGTGATGGGACCTATGGCAGTGTTCTGATGGGGAAAAGCAATGAGTCTGGAGAGCTAGTGGCCATCAAGAGGTGCGTCAAACAATTAGGCTTCATCTGAAACTGAAAGCATCTGTTTTTCTTCACAGCTTATTAGTGACTTAATAGTCACTTTGACTTTGTATGAAGACACCTTCTAAAGAAACTTAGGCTTCCAAGGCAGCATACCATCTCATGATATAGAGAAAATTCAAGTGAACTTTAGAATGCTTGTCAGCTGAAATAATCATACAATCTTAAATGAAAAAAGGACATGGATTAAATGAAAATATGAATTAATTACTGCTTTAAACTGTTCCATCAGCCACCCAAACTGCACACACATGGTTGTGGGATATCAAGGGCAATGAGGGAAACATCTATGTTGCCTTCAGTAAATCACCATAATTAAGGCATCTTGTTAGACCAGATGTTATGCAAGCATTCAATTTGGACATGTCTTAATGCTTTCCAGTGAAGGCAGCATTGATCAGGTTTCAGACACATGCATTTCTGATGCATTCTCTGCTTCTCAAAGGCAGTTTTAGCTACGTATGTAGCATCTGAGGTCAACATTGACCACATTTACTTTCCTAAAACATGTTTATTGGTGCTCACCATACCGAATAAAATCGGAATCTTTCATCAAAGTGTAATAGCTTGCTCTTGCAGTAAAACATCTTTGCATTCCGACTGACACTCCAGTGCCCTCTCTTCAACGTCCAGTCAATTCCTGATGAATAAATTCAAGTCCTTTTTTATATTTTTTTCATCATTGAAACTGTTTCGCTCAGAAATCATATTATAAAAGGAAATAGGAACTTGAAGAGTATACTAGATGTAATTTAGCCACGTACCTATCCTGAAGAAAGAGGGACAGATTGGCCTCAGACAGAGAGGACTTTTAATTTGTTTAGTAATGAGAGCCATGTCTATGGTATGTTTTTTTTGTTTTTTTTACTTGTCCTAGTGTTTTCCCTCCTGAAGTGCTTAATATTAATCAGCGTCTTGGGTTTGTATGTTTCACCCCTTGGCTCATTTTAGCATTCCTCAAACTCTTGACATTAGAAAAACAAGATGTAAAATGTTATATTGCATTCTTTGAGGATCTTCTCTTTATAGTGAGTGTCATAACAAACCCGCCTCACCCAGGCTTTCCTATGGGATTCACCTAAGTTCAGGTTCACCCAACACACGTGTCTGCTCATTGAATGGGGGCTGGTGATGTGAATTATAAATGCCTCTCTTAGGTGTAATAGCTGTGCAGGAACAGGCAGTCACTATGCAAACTGATACCTGGGTGACAGTGAAAGTGGTGAAAGTGGCCAAGCCTGCCTCAGTATCAACACTGCTCTCTCTTACATAATTCCAAGTGGACTTTCAGGCTCAGCTCTCAATCAGTCCTGTATATCAGCTGCTAGAGAGGTGTAATTATAATGATACTAAGATTTTTAGACTTACTTTAGTTTCTTTTAGAAACTGGAAAATCTGACATGGACAAGGGCTGGTCAGTATAGAAAAGTACAAAGTAGATTTTAAAAAGTTCAATGCAAGAACTAAAATACAGTCAAAATCTATTAAAAATAATCAAGGTATGTTTTTCACTAATGGAACACAAGCAAGAATGATATTAAATCACTTATATGTACCAGTACAACTACATAATAATAAACAATATGTGCATATCTATTTTTTTTTTACTACTCAATTTAATATATGAAAAAAGCCACATGGAGATTTCTGTGAACATTTCTAATGATGACACTGATAAATTATTGAGTTGGAGTTTAAAATAGATTCTAAAAAAGTGATTATATGTAATCATGAACACACCTGATGCTATCACATGTGAAGGTAATTAGCATTGTTCCATTAATAATAGGGTGGTCGATTCTAATAATTGACTGATTTACCTAAGCTGTTTGTTGGCAATGAAACCATGGAGATGAAATCAGTCATTGTGTTTCTCACAGAATGAAGAGGAAGTTCTACTCTTGGGAAGAGTGCATGAATCTGAGAGAAGTCAAGGTATGAACTCCGAGAACACATATTCAGGAATAGTTCATCCAAAAAATAAAAATTGTCATCAGACGTTTAGAATTTACAATGTGCCCTAACCAGACATGATGCGACATCATGTGACAAGGCTACAAGACATGGTCAATCACAAATCACAGCCAATCAGAGGGGCATGTGGGCGGGCTTTACAAGTGCTGTCTCAATAAACAAATTTATACAACATTTAACATCATTAAAAACGTATTGCCTTAACTTATTGACTTAAGCAATCATCATATAATACACTTGTTTGTTCACACAGAGTTTACAGTTATTTTTTAAATCTGATGCATGTTATCCATTGTCGCTTTCATGATGTGTTAACATCACACGCAGTGATATTCAAACTAAAATTAAACCTTTTTTAAGATTATATAAAGTATAAAATATAAAGATAATCGGTACTTGAGATTATCACTGTCATAAAACACACACAGTTCTTTTTCTTTTTTTTCTTTTTTTTTAATTCTTGTTCCCAGCTGTGATGTTGCAGAAATAGAAACCATTCCAAAAATAAAATACCTTGTTGCAAGGCATGTATCGCTGTTGTGTTGGTTACGGCGCTGTTTTAAACGGTTAAATCTGGGTGTTCATAGTGTTTCTTTTGGTTTTCTTCATGTCTGTGTTGCAGTCACTGAAGAAACTGAATCATGCGAATGTGGTGAAGTTAAAGGAGGTGATACGAGAGAACGATCACTTGTACTTTGTCTTTGAATACATGAAAGAAAACCTCTACCAGCTCATGAAAGACAGGTATGAAGAGTTTCCATATTCCATCTGCCATTTTAATTAAGTGCCTATGATGCCTTTCATAAATAAATGAAGTAAAACTTAGTCACAATATTTTGAAATGGTCATTGTGGCTGATGAACGGCACATTGATTGTTTGACAGCTGTGCTGATTCTCTATCTCCAGAACCAAATTGTTCCCAGAGTCAGTCATCAGGAATATAAGCTTTCAGATATTGCAGGGACTATCATTTATTCATAAGAATGGTAGGTCACAGGGCCGTTATATTCATGTCCAACAAACTAGAACAACTGAGTCTGAGTCCAGTATCAGATAGACCTACTGCAGACTGAACTACATGAAATCGACTATAAACTTTCTGCTAAAGACTCAGTTGTTCTTGTATCTCTATGGTGACAGGATGTGTGAGTATCTCAGCTACTGCCAAAATGTTAAACTAAATCTTGTAAAATCTGAAATGCCTCAAGACTTCCCATCAGGCACATTGTCGTATAAGCAGTTAAAGGGGTCATATCATGTTTATGAAAATGTTTTTCTTTGATGTCGCTGCCTTTTGATTGGCTAACTGCTTGCCTTGTGAAATGGTTAACAGCACTTACAAGATGTGAGTTCAGCAGATGTGTGTTGAGTTCAGCATGGTTTTAATTGCCCTATCCCTCAATAACATTAACAGTTGTCACTGAAATGTGCCTTCAAACTGTTAAGATCGAACCAAAGTGATCAGCGATCTTATAAAAAATTTAATCTAGCCACTCCTTTCTAAAGACTAATTCACACTAGACCGATAGACGCTGACCAGCGGCAACAGACACTTTTGTCCATTTTTGTTACAAAGACCTCTTAAAATTGAATTTATTTTTCCATGATATGATCTCTTCAAAGAAGTTAATACGTCTTCAGTGGTAGCTTTCGCAGCTTATACTACTTTCCAAAGAGCTGTAACCAAACAAAACCACTGAGTCTCACACATCTTGTGGGTGAAATACAGTTCCTCTCTTATCCTCTACCTCTGTTTCTTTTTTTGTCTTTTCTCTTCTGTCTCTTTTGTGTGTGAAATTCTCTGGCATAAGGGAAAATAAGATGTTTACTGAGAATGAAATAAGGAACATCATGTTTCAAGTTCTCTCTGGTTTGGCATTTGTGCACAAGCATGGTAAGATTTCCTCTTTCAATACACTTTCAATCATTTGTTCCTCTCTAATGCTTTAAGGAGATTTATAACACCCTTATAAACTCTTATTAGTCCCTCTAATTGGTACATTTTAAATAGTGAAAGGTGGCATGTTTCTTTAAAAAAAAAGAAAGAAGTTATTTTACACCTACAGTCAGGGTGGGAAATTGACCTTTTCGCCCACCAGACACAGAGGCTGGTGAAT
>RJVU01019258.1:8049389-8063700 GCA_003731715.1 Anabarilius grahami | reverse complement strand
TGTATTTTTGAAAAATCTGTTTAAAATGTTGTACACATTCTCACAAGATGAACACTCCGGTCATATCAGTAGCTTAATTAAAGGATTAGTTAACATTCAAATGAAAATTACCCCAAGATTTACTCACCCTCAAGCCATCCTAGGTGTATATAACTTTCTTCTTTCTGATGAACACAATGGGAGATATATTAATAAATATCCTGATGCATCCAAGCTTTATAATGGCAGCAAGTGGGATCAACGAGTATGAGCTGAAGAAAATGTCTCCATCCACATCCATCAATCATAAACGTACTTCACACGGCTCCGGGGTGTTAATAACGGCCTTCTGAAGCGAAGCGATGCGTTTGTGTAAAAAAAAAAAAAAAAAATCCATATTTAACAAGTTATGAAATAAAATATCTAGCTTCCGTATTCCAATTACGAAAACAAAAAAAAAACTTTCGTTGAGTCAGTTAAGCTTTTTCCGTAAGTTTGCTTTCTGCGTAAGTAGAATATGGAAGGCGGTCTGGCAGAAGCTCGATATTTTACTTCATAACGGTTTTTTTTTATCTTTTTTTTTTTTTTTTTTACACAAATGCATCGCTTCGCTTCAGAAGGCCTTTATTAACCCCCTGGAGCCGTGTGGAGTATGTTTGTGATGGATGGATGTGGATGGAGGCACTTTCTTCAGCTCATACTCGCTGATCCCGCTCACTGCCATTATAAAGCTCGGATGCGTCAGGATATGTATTAATATACCTCTGATTGTGTTCATCAAAAAGAAAAAAGTCATATACACATAGGATGGCTTGAGGGTGAGTAAAACTTGGGGTAATTTTAATTTGAAAGTGAACTAATCCTTTAAAGCAGTTTTATATTTTTAACAAAACGAGTGTCTAACAGGTTGACCGCCACAGTGTCTGGCAGGTAAGGAAAAATACCAGTCACTCCCAAAAAAGACATGGATTTGACTGGTAATGGGTGTTAATTTTCCACCATGTACACAATCCAAGTATAATGTGTTATTTGTTACTTAAAATCTTAAAAAAAACTTTAATGGTGTTTATATAGGCTCCATATCTCTGTATTTGCATTGGGTGCAAAAAATACAAATAAAGATGCATTCTAATCTGCATGTTGACATTTACTATCTCTTTGGCATTATCCTCTAGGATTTTTTCACCGTGATATGAAACCGGAGAATTTGCTGTGTATGGGTCCAGAACTGGTGAAAATCGCTGACTTCGGACTGGCTCGAGAGATCCGCTCTAGGCCTCCTTATACAGACTACGTCTCAACACGATGGTATGGTGTATAAAAAAAGTTTAACAGGACATCACATTATCACTATTTAGTAGGTGTGTAATGGATCGTAGTTGATCCGTCATCCGTACTGACCAGGCCCCACGGTTTGGCACGCATGTTTTTGTCTTGCCAATTACACATTCACAAGATTTTAAACCATTCCAGTGCAAGAAGAGGCGAAAGAGAACTCGAATGCTGTTATGTGTGCGCAGTCTGCGCACAGCCGCATACATCTGACGCATGCACACATAGAGAACTGCGTTTCGGACAACGCACAAACACCGGATTGATTCCTCTTTTGCGTCCTCTTGCGCTTGAATGGACACATACACACAAAATTGTCAAAATGTCTGTCTTGGCTAGTATTCATGTAACAGTAGGTAATGTCTTAAGTCAGTGGTTCCCAAACTTTTTCTGCCGAGCCCCCCTTTTGTAGAGAAAAATATTTTCAAGCCCCCCCATTGCGACCCAAACCATTTTTGAAAGTCTCTTATGCTCACCAAGGCTGCATTTATTTATTAAAAATTACAGTAAAAACACATTAATATTTTTTTTTAATATTTCAATTTAATATAATTTTTTTCTCTGTTTGAATGTTTTAACATATAATTTAATCCTGTAATGCAAAGTAAAATTTTCAGCATCATTACTCCACTCTTCAGTGTCACATGATCCTTCAGAAATCATTCTAATATGATGATTTGCTGCTCAAGAAACATTTCTGATTATTATCAATGTTGAAAACATTTGTGCTGCTTCATATTTTTGAGGAAACAATTTTTTCAGGATTCTTTGATGAATATACATGCAAAAACTTGATTGCAAAATTATATGATTTGAAATATTGTTATTAGTACTAACTACTTAACTAGCCTACTTGGCGTCTTGTTCGCCTTAATTACCCACCTTTGTAGTCGTGAATCCGAGGGCGAGATATGCTTCGTCGTATTTTCTTGTCTTTTCACTGCACCGGACGTGACAGCTGTGTCGCAACAGCTGATGTCTAGACGCGACAAACTGAACATTGCAAATCTATTCGTCCTTTGTTTCAGAGAGCTGGAGTTCGTCAGAAATAGAAAGGGGCATCAGTTTACTGTCTGGGATTTGTCGTGTCGCATCACGTCACGTCGCATCTAGTAACAGCATCACTGATTGAACATCAGTGGGTTTTAATGGATTTTGTCACTTAGTGCTGCTCGTGCCTGGTGTAGACATTTTGTTTTGGTATTGGTGAATCTGAATATATTATAGTATATTCATTATCTGCTTTACGTTTACCTGGCACTGGCAGTCCTTTCACAAAACTGTCCATGCTTAGTGCAGAACCATGCATTTACTTATTTGGCAAGCAGCTGCATAATAAGCAGAATAATTACAGTGTAATCTTGTATCAGCCTGCAGAGGTTTCTTTTGCATAATAATCTGCTGACTGTGCACTGTCAGCCTTGCTGCGCCACCTAGTTTGGAAACCACTGTCTTAAGTGAATGTAAACAGTTGAGAAAGAAATCGGATGTCTATCATTATATTGGATCTGTGCATTAGGTTTTACAGTGACAGCAGCCTATAAGTACCTGCTGTCATTAATGTTAATCAAACAACAAAAGACAGCTTCAACAAAGATGAATCTATATTTAATTTACACAGTGAACATTATGCAGTGGTGTTTACATTTAATTATTATATTTCTGTTCCTGAATAGTACTGTTAGACCTTATTTTATTTGTAACTTTATTATATTGTATTTATCTATGCTTGTAATTAGTGTATTTGTTTTTTATTTATTTACTAACTATTCACTTGTCTTGACTTTTTGCTGATCCGAAAATTATCTAATTCATGACTCAAAAAACGTAATATGATCCAAACAGTGAGTTTTGTGATCCGTTTTACCACTAAATATTTAGGAGAAAAAATTCACAACAACATAAACCAGCAAAACTAAGAAAATTCTTTGCTAGGAAAATTGTGTATTGAGACATGCCTATAACATTAGTTGTGGGCTGAGA
Source organism: Anabarilius grahami (assembly GCA_003731715.1). NCBI lineage: Eukaryota > Metazoa > Chordata > Actinopteri > Cypriniformes > Xenocyprididae > Anabarilius > Anabarilius grahami. Next base: position 8,060,406 of record RJVU01019258.1, on the reverse strand, counting down.
GCAATTGTGTAATTTTAAAATACAAATCTGCCCATTATCTTTTAGTGAAAAATATATGTGCATTTTATCTGGTACTAATTCTTCTAACTGTCAGGTATAGTATGTTTCAAGCTAAAGTCAAAGTGGGATATACACTGCTCAAAAAAATTAAAGGAACACTTTAAAAACACATCAGATCTCCATTGGGAAAAATATCATGCTGGATATCTATACTGATACGGACTGGGTAATGTGTTAGGAACGAAAGGATGCCACATCATTTGATGGAAATAAAAATTATCAACCTACAGAGGACTGATTTAGGTCAGGCGAGTGTGGGGCTGCTTGCCAAATAGGTAAATGCATGGGGGCCATTCAATGGTATCAATTCCTTCATCCTCCAGGAACTGCCTGCATACTCTCGCCACATGAGGCCGGGTATTGTTGTGCACCAGGAGGAACCCAGGACCCACTGCATCAGCGTTGGGTCTGACAATGGGTCCAAGGATTTCATCCCGATACCTAATGGCAGTTAGGGTGCCATTGTCTAGCCTGTAGTCCCTCCATGGATATGCTTCCCCAGACCATCACTGACCCACCACCAAACTGGTCATGCTGAGCGATGTTACAGGCAGCATAATGTTCTCCACGGCTTCTCCAGACCCTTTTATGTCTGTCACGTGCTCAGGATGAACCTGCTCTCATCTGTGAAAAGCAAAGGGCGCCAATGGCGGACCTGCCAATTCTTGTGTTCAATGGCAAATGCCAATCCAGCTCCACGGTGCCGGGCAGTGAGCACAGGGCCCACTAGAAGACGTCGGGCCCTCAGGCCACCCCCATGAAGTCTGTTTCTGATTGTTTGGTCAGAGACATTCACACCAGCGGCCTGCTGGAGGTCATTTTGTAGGGCTCTGGCAGTGCTCATCCTGTTACTCCTTGCACAAAGGAGCAGATAACGGTCCTGCTGATGGGTTAAGGACCTTCTACAGCCCTGTCCAGCTCTCCTAGAGTACCTGCCTGTCTCCTGGAATCTCCTCCATGCTCTTGAGACTGTGCTGGGAGACACAGCAAACCTTCTGGCAATGGCACGTATTGATGTGCCATCCTAGAGGATTTGGCCTGTGCAACCTCTGTAGGGTCCAGGTATCGCCTCATGCTACCAGTAGCGACACTGACCCTAGCCAAATGCAAAACTAGTCGGAAAAGATGAGTAGGGAAAAAAATGTCAGTGGCCTCTACCTGTAAAACCATTCCTGTTTTGGGGGTCGTCTCATTGTTGCCCATCTAGTGCACCTGTTGTTAATTTCATTAACACCAAAGCAGCTGAAACTGATAACAACCCCCTCTGCTACTTTACTGACCAGATCAATGTCCCAGGAGTTTAACTGACTTGATGCTATTCTCTGATTAAAAAGTGTTCCTTTTAATTTTTTGAGCAGTGTACGTAATACGAAATGAGTTAAATCCTTTTTATATAAAATATATAGATCTGCTAATAAGTCAAGTACTTTAGCAAATATGATACTTATTAATTATATATTTTAAAGATTCTGTCTTTTAATTTTGCATACTTTTATTTCATATCTATTGTTATAAATGATGCCTGCAACCAATAACCTAGAGATAAAAGAAAGAGCATAAAAGTTCTATCAAAATTCCTCAAAGTGTAACTGAGAATGTGCTCAGTTGTCCAACTGGCAGCGGTTTCCCTACTGGTTGAAATGTGAGCATTTCTAAGCTCTCTCTTATGTGTTTGTGTTCAGGTATCGAGCTCCAGAGGTGCTGTTGAGGTCACCAGTGTATAGTTCACCCATAGACATCTGGGCAGTAGGCTGCATCATGGCTGAACTCTACACGCTGCGACCACTGTTTCCTGGCAACAGTGAGGTGGATGAGATCTTCAAGATCTGCCAGGTTCTTGGTACAGTAAAGAAGGTATGATCATGTGAAGATGAACCAACTTTTTTCAGGGAATTTGGAGCAGTCACAACAGCTTGAGGTGCTGTCACACTAGTAGACTTGAAACTACTTGATTTTTGAGGAAAGTGATATGTCAGTTTTTCTTTGTGAGGAAAAAGCTAATTGGTCACGATCATGAGAGTCAGCCCCAGGGACCGAATTATAATTTCAAGCAAGTTGGTTGCTGACTTTGAGTCAGTTGGGCCATTAATTCACTATATAATTCGACTATATAAATGAGTCTTACAACTGAAAATCGGCTGGAAAAATTAGCTGGAGTGGCATAAGATTGTGGGCCTGTAGAGACGGCTTCTCCAGACCCTTTTACGTCTGTCACGTGCTCAGGGTGAACCTGCTCTCATCTGTGAAAAGCAGAGGGCGCCAATGGCGGACCTGCCAATTCTTGTGTTCAATGGCAAATGCCAATCGAGCTCCAGTTTTATTTCGCTCTTATTGAAAGCATCAAAGCTTCCCACAAATGCATGCTGCAAACTACCAAATTACACGTGAGACAATATACACATTTTTATACACAGTGTTGTAAGCTCAACTTAAATTACACAAACACATACATATCCTGTGACAGCTATAATTTAATGCACAAATAAATGCACAGCCATTCGCATTTGTTCTCTGCATTGAAAATATATATGAACATGCTGTTGCATGTTTAATAACTTTTGATTGGTTGAAGGGCCGTAAAGACCGGTTACACTCACAATGTGGATGAATTGCGTTTGTGTCGAAGACTCAGGATCTATTGAAGAGAACTTATGCGATGCAGAAACTCTTACAAAGCAAAAACAAACACTCATTTTTATCCATTAATGCATCTCTCACTTACTGTACAGGAAAACGTCACATCCTGTGACGCTGACGCGAAGACAAATTTAAACCCGGAAGTTGAAAATAGTGCAAAAATTATTTATTATCAAATTAACTAATTTTCTCCTACAATCAAAACTAATGGATAGTAAAATTGACTTCTATGATGTTCAACACACTGTTAAAAATCTCAGAAAATTAGGTTTGAAGTGGAGTGAAGTGAAGTGAAGTGAAGTGAAGTGAAGTGAAGTGAAGTGAAGTGAAGTGAAGTGAAGTGAAGTGAACCCATCCAAGTGCACACACACAGCAGTGAACACACACACACCGTGAACACACACCCGGAGCAGTGGGCAGCCATTGCTGCGGCGCCCGGGGAGCAGTTGGGGGTACGGTGCCTTGCTCAAGGGTCTCACCTCAGTCGTGGTATTGAGGGTGGGGAGAGCACTGGATATTCACTCCCCTCACCGACAATCCCTGCCGGACCTGAGACTCGAACCCATGACCTTTGGGTTAAAAGTCAAACTCTCTATCCATTAGGCCATGACTGCCCCACACAGTGTTCTTCCCCACGGAAATCTTTAGTAAAAGGTGAAAGATTTATACGATCTGAGGCAAAACATGAGTTTCATGGCCTTTCAATAATGAATTGTTGTCTGTGATCAGTTAATGATGTGTTTGATTTGATTTATCTCTATTAAAATATTTAGTTTCATGGGTAAATAGGTAAAAAGTGCTTGTTATAGTAAAAATTGATTATTTTCCCTTGCAGTCAGACTGGCCGGAGGGTTATCAGCTAGCTTTTGCGATGAACTTCCGTTTCCCCCAGTGTGTTCCTACACCACTGAAAACTCTGATCCCCAACGCCACCAATGAGGCTTTAGACCTCATGAGAGACTTCCTCCAGTGGGACCCAAAGAAAAGACCCTCTGCTGCAAAGGTACATACGTATGTGTTCATGCGGACTCCGCAGAATTCGCAGTCAACCACTATTAATGATGTAAAAGTATTGCATGCTTGTCTACTAATAATAGTAATAATAATAATGCTTCTTTCCACAGCAAATAATTCACATTCTTTGCATCTATAATTGCAAATCTAAAAGTGTTACCTAGCTGTGTGTAGCCACTAGTATTAACGGTGGTCTGTACGTCTGAAACAAGAGTGTCACTGTTTAGACCCTTGTAATAATGTGTAATGAATATAAATCTGTAAAGAGACTTGTGAGCAATGGAGGAGGTGGGTGGAATAGAACTTAAATAGGTTTGGTTCATCAAACCAAATGTGAATTAACAAATGGTCTTGAAAGTGTTATTTCAATTTAGTTTATTTTAGACATCTACAAACATAATTTTTATATCTTCTTATGAAGACAGTATTCATGTTTTTGTAAATAATTGTTTCTAAACATCATTTCAGGCACTCAGATACCCCTACTTCCAAGTGGGACAAGTTCTGGGTCCCCGTCCCATGACCCCTGATGTACGAAAGGTTCAGATAAAGCCAGTCCTGCCCAGTGAACCCAGATCAGAGCTGCAGTCTGTCTCTGAACCAGTGCTGCCATCACAGACTAAAGGCCAAAGTAGAAACTCCCATCAGCCACTGCAGCAGATTCCTCTGCCTCAGTCTCTCTCTCAGACAGACCCTCTTGCTTTATACACACAAAAGGTACAAAACCTCCATATCAAATTTAAAGTCACCATGAAATCAAAATAGGCGATTCTTATTTTATTATGGAACATTGGTGTATTCATTATAAAAAGAAAAAAGTGCCCTCGCAATATTTAATTAAAACTGTGAAAATCAATGGGGAAAGTAAACAACACCATAAATGAATGTTGAAAATAGGCAACTCATTGTCAAGTTGTCAACATATATAAAAGTTTGTACAGATCAATAGTTTGGAATAATTAAGGTTTTTATTAAATATGTAATCATATTAGAATGATTTCTGAAGGATTTCACAGAAATAAATTACACTTTAAAATATATTAAAGAAGATTTCACAATATTACTATTTTTTTTTTATTTATTTTTTTTACTATCATTATTTTTTTGAATATTTTTAATTAAAAAATGCAGCCTTGGTGAGCACTTAACAACAAGAGACTTCTTTCAAAAACGTAATTTTTTTTAAAATTTGACCTGTAGTGTAGCTATATCACTAATACCTTTTTATATGTTAGTATAAGACGGTTGTAATAGAATCACTTACCAACCTTGTCTTTGCAAACTTACTGTATATCCAATCAACTCATGTCATGATCAGGAAAAAAACAAAAAAAGCAAACAAACAAAGAAAACCCAGTTAGTCTTTGGTATACATGTGAGGATATCATAAAGGGACATAGAAGACATGTAAATTACATATAAATTGTAAATTACATCAGTAACACATAAACACATAAACCATAACCAGAACTCGGTACATGGGCATGAAAAGGAAAATGACCCAAAATGTTACTTTTAACAACATTACTAATGGTATGTTGAGGTACAGTCTGTTACTTAGTTAAGTGTCCACTGAACCATTTCTATCTTTCTTGTCAAAATAAAAAAGAGAGATTACCTTAAAGATTACCTGTATTAGTTCTCTATTACATTTGAGTACTTATATAAACATCAGCAGAATGATGCTTTGTGTTCCTAACATGAGGTGGTCGGGGGTGAGAACAGTTTGATCGGACTGAAGAATGGTCGGAGAAGGTGGGGACAGACAAACATGAAACCCTCAGACAGCTGGGATGAGTCTGACTGTTCTGAGACCGCAGCTTCCCTCTCTAAAAAACCCAGCAAAGGCCTTGAGGAGGAGAAAACTACTCCACAGTATGATCACTATATTCAAAAATTAACATCAGCAGTATTTACTTTGATTTCATCTATAGTACATTTCAATGAGCACACTATTCTGAAACCTAGTGAGCAGCCTTGCTGTCGACTGACCTGCTAACACAGCATCCAAACTGAAATTGAACCATATAATTTGAAATGCATTTCATGGGTTTATGTTTGTAATTAGCATGTTGCTAAGATAACAATGTGATGCTCTAATAAGCATAAAAACACAGAACTCATGAGTAATGAGTAAAGTAGCACAGTTTTAGGTTGTATTATGTTAGGTTGAACTATTTTTGTCAATATATTTTAGTATTAAAAGAAACGCTTATCAGCATGTCTTTTGACTCTGTCCACCATCTTGGATAGTTTTTTGAATAGATATTGTCACAGTTCTGGGACCTGCTACCTTACATTATGTAAACATTTTAAAGTCTTTTATAAAGCTACATAATATCTGTGTAGGGAACGTGCCTATTAAACCGACAAATAATATCTAGTATTATGGCTGCTGGCTAGTTTTGAGAACAGGACTTTTATGTTTCTCTATTGCACTTTCCATTTCAATTATTTCATTTCAGATTTCACTCTTTCCTTCTTTTATGCTATGAAAAACTTTGCAGACCCAAGGACCAGAAACCCCTTTACACATTTAGCACTGTAACCAAGTTACCGAACACCAGCAGACTGAACCAGCCAGATTCTAGTCACCATAGCACCTCTTCAGCCAGACAACATTACCTGCGCCAGTCCAGATACCTGCCAGGTAAGATATCAGTTTGATTTAGTCATGTCATGTGTGGTGATTGATCTTTTGTGCATAAATTGCAGTGGTGCACAGTATATCATATCATGAACAAGATGATTATCAATGCATATCAAACCCAAGCACAATTCAATTCAGCTTTCCACACATTTTTAGAATTAATAACCCTACATGTACAGATCATTCGGCGGAGGAGACAAATCAGAGGAGTATCTCGCAGGAGACAAATCACATGTGATGTGGCGAATGTCATTGCAATCTGCATATCATTTGCCTAAAGGTTTACTTTTCTCGACTTTGTTGAGTCACATCACATTGCCAACAGACATAAATCGTTGAAAACTAAGGAATTGTAAATTAATATTCCTTTCATGCAGCAAATCGCTGTTTATGAACACCCCTTTTGGCTATTTTGGCTGAGTTTTTTTTTACTCATTGTTTCTGTAAATCTTAGGGTTAATAAGCAAGAACACACCATCTCTGAGCAACAAGGAGTCTCAACAAGACTTGTGGGACACCTCAGCTCTGATGAACAAACCTCTCGCACCCATTGGAGGAGCGCCAGTGTCCAGATTCAGCCCAGGTGAGCAAACAGCCACACACCTCATATCATACGTGAATTAAAGCTGAGACTTCTTCAATACGCAATACACAGTTTCCTCAAATTAATTTGCATCCATTCTTAAGACATAATGCTTGATGTCTTTGAACCCTAGAATTAGAGATGCACTGATACCGATATCAGTATCGGTATCGGGAACGATACTGTTCTTGTGTACTCGTACTCGACTCTGATACCAACAACCGATACCATGCAGCATATACAGTACAGTGCTTTAGCCTCTATAGCTGCTATGCAAGAGCTGATAAGAGAACGCAAAGTGTATAGAGCACACAGCGGCACAGACACGTGAGCTTGTTGAGCGCACATCCCTTTTTCACAGACATCGCTGGAAAGTTTGTAGTTCGGTGGGATAAGGCAATAGCATAAAAAGTATAATGAGGAGCATATTACTAACGTTAACTGATGGTAAAGAGAGCGAGAGCGCACTTATGTTGCATGCTCTTGATTGCTGATCGTTCACTCAGCATACACGTGTCATTTGAATTAAAACTAAATTGTATGTGCAAGTAAAAACATGAACTATCTGTTACATGATTCATGTATGAGTGGTTATCTACTAGGGCTGCAAGATTTATCGTGATTAAACCACACGCGATTTGGCAAAGGCTGCGATTAGGCAAAGGCTGCGATTATTTAATGCGCAGCTTGTCAGAGCTGTACGGCTCTGTGATCAGTAGTAAATGCTTCTCCATCTGAAAGCCAGAGGGCGCTCTTGCGCAGAAACTGCAAATATGCCCTGCCGCAGAAGAAGATAACATGCGTCATATCGCTATAGAGGGTATGCATCGACATCACTTTCCTGCCGAAAGCGCGCTCCCTCAGCTGGACTGAGTGGCAAAAGAACCTGCTGCGTGACTGGATTTAATAGGGGAAACTGAGAGAACGCGAGTAAAACTAACGAATTACACTAAAGGTTTGGCTCGAAAGTGTTCCTTACAACTTGTAAAAAAACCTAATCCATGGATATTGACATGCAGCCAGGAGTCGTGTTTCCTGACATTTATATGTGCCTGATTTCGACGCCAGGGAAACACATAAAGCAAATTTGCCTGTGACTATTTTATATAACTACAGTTTAGGTAGGTTTAAATCCACGTAATCACTTATATCAATGTTATATATATATCGTCATATTGTCCAGCCCTAAAACATATATAGTTTTATAGTATAGTTTTTGTCAGTGTTGTTTATTTAAAAACACCCAATTATGCAGAATTTAAGATGGAAAATATTTAATTGATGAGTTGTCAACACAATATATAACAATACAATATATACGGTATGATTTTACCTCAAAATCCAAGAATTTGACACAAAATGATAACTGCAAATCCATGTTTCTCTGCCTGGAGTCAAGCTGTTTCTGTGAATTGCAGTGATCCATTTGCTTTTTTTTCTGTTGCTTTCTGCAGTTTTTAAATATATACCTCAGGTTTTGTGTCAAAGTTATTTGTGCAGTCAGTCGCAAAGCTCTTTTCCGTTTTGGATGTGTTTTGTGTTTTTTTCGAGGCATTCACGCTGAAAACCAATGCTGCCGCTCAGTCTTTTGCCACTCAGTGGACGTGACCGCAGTCGTAACGGTCGACGGTGACATCACGTGCATACCCTCTATAGCTGAATAAACAGAAGATTGAAACGCTTTGATTAAACATGACTAATAAACACATGACTGCCTTATTCTGTGTAAGAAGCCACATCATCTCACAGAAGGATGCTCAACTGTCGTTATATAGTGAGTTTGGAGTGAAAACATATTATTAAATGTTGTCTTTTGTTGGACAAGATGTTAATAAATGCTTCTCATGTCTGGAAAGATGTTTGACGCGTGTTGCTTTTTCAAATGTACATTATAAGCGACTCAAACTCGCAGTGCTTTCAGATGGATTAGCATTTGGAGCCATACTCCATTGACAAGCTGCGAATAAAAAAATAATGCCCATATAGGAGAGTGTCCTTGTCGGTTATGTCTTAAGTGAACGTAAACAGTTGAAAAAGTAAATGCATTTGTAACAGATACATGCAGCTCTTAAAGTGACAGCAGCCTAATAAACCTACTGCTGTCTTTGTCCTCAATGTTAAACTAACAACAAAAGACAAAGAGAAAATCACTCACTGCTCTTGACTGGTTGAGCCCTGCTGGAGCAGCTCTAAATATTTACTGTGCTATTAAATTAAAGAAAAAATATGATAGAGCAATAATATTAACAGTGAAAGTAACAGTAGCTCCTACAATACATTTTGACAGGCATAATTAAGCATGAAAATAACTGAAGGAAATATCTATTTGCTAAGTCAACTAATTTCATTCATTTATTCATATTCTTTTGGTTTCTCTGCCCAGTATTTTTTTTTTTATAAAAATGCAATGAAAATACAGGTATCTGTATCAAGTACTAAAAATAGAAGTATTGGACTCGTTCTGGAAAAAGTGGTATCGGCGCATCCCTATACTACCTAGAATGCATGAACCAAACAATCTACACAAATACATAAATTGGGTCAAAATGAACTGTACTGCATTTATTGGTTTTCTTAAAATGAATAGATTTCTTGTTAAATAATTAAAAGAATTTATGATACACAAATGTTTTAATTTATACAATGTGTTTATTTGTACTTCTATTTGTTCAATAAAAGATGACATTTATTATTTTTAAAATGCAGTTGTACTTTGAACAAATTCAAAACTAATTTAGAACGACTGTAAAGAATGCTGTAGTCTAAACTTTCACTCCCCACATTTCTTGTATAATGTGAATAAATAAATGTTGGACATTTATTTGACTGCCTTTTATGCATAATTGGGGTAGTGATACAAAACTTTAAAATTGTCTCATGCTTTGGCCAAGAAATATGACATTGATGAGGTCAGAACCTTTTTTTCTTTTCTTTTCTTTTTTTTTAAGAATACATGAATTATTGAATAATCAAATGTTTTTATTTTAACATAGTTTTAAAACCATTAGTCAATTTGACCTCTTTATGCATTCTAGGATAATGAGACATTGTAGCAACCACCTTGTATAAAACTCCTCCATTTAGCCCTGAGCTTAGTAGATTTAGCCTATTATTTGTCTTGCTTATTTGGCTAACTTAGAATTAGGGGACCCCGCATTACTGACCAAGTGTTTAGTTCATCCAGTCATATTCTTAACTGTCCCACCTGATCTCACTACTTCAGTGTTGTGCATCATTCAGAAATAAATTGGCAATGCCTTTAAAAAAAAATAAAAATTGAATTGACATGGCAAACAGGATGCAGAATTGTAATTCAAAATTGAAATGAAGTAGAAAACAGTGTGTATTGTAGTTTATAATGATACATTCATGTTTTATGCATTACCCATCAAAAACACAGCATATAATTATACATAAACAAGATACCTCTAATAATAAAGAAATACCAATAAAAATGATGTGGTAGATATTTGGTGGTGTCATATGGCAAAATCTGTTTCATGACTATATAATTGTTTTGACAGAATAGGACTTTAAAGAATTCTTAAAGCATTTGAGAAACAATATTCTACATATCAGGCAATAACGGGCATAATTGGTTAAAATTAAGAATATAATTGTTTTGTAACAACTTGTAAATGGATAAATTCCTTTGTTGTGTGACTTTTTAAAAATTCTTTGAATTGCATTTCAGTACATTTTTAACCTTCCATTTTCAAATTCTATTGCCATATATTTTTAATTTCAATTTATGAATTATGAAACCAATTCTGAATTTTGCACAACCCGGCTTCATGTTATACTAAGTCTTGTCTACTTTTACTGTAATACTGTCCATCGTTTCTCCCTGCATGGATTCAGAGGAAAGCAGCAGTAAAGCCACAGATAAAGCTAAAGAAAGGACACTAGAGCAAAATGAACAGGTCAAAGGTACATATAGCAATAGTGCTGTTCTGCTTTTCACCACATTATCATGGATGTTGGTCTGGGGTGTAAATATCTGGAAAACATTTCAAGAAAAATAGTCCAGTCATTGAGGAAATTGATTAGTTATTACAGACATTTGTTAGAAT
>RJVU01019258.1:8026416-8044019 GCA_003731715.1 Anabarilius grahami | reverse complement strand
CACACACACACACACACATATATATATATATATATATATATATACACTGCACACGCACAAACTCAGATCTCAGATCAGTGCATAACCGGTTAATAAACTGCATGTCTGCTAATAGCTGTGAGTACAGAGACTGACACAGTGTTTATTCAAAATATTTAATGGTGTTACTCGAAATAGCCTATTCTAAATTACACCACTGTAATATAATTATTAATGTTAATACTCGCTGCCTGAGTCTGTTCTGTTCTGCCTGATGTCCTTGCCTGGTGGTGCGTGTGGCGGTCGACTGGAATTGCGTAAAGTTCCTTATGACGGTATAATGACTGACAAACTCAAACGCCAATGAAAGCGTACGCATCTGACGTACATCCGTTACAACGTTTCTAAAGTGGACTTATGGGAAATGAAGTTTACTTCAAAGTTCCTAAATTACCTGTCTCTCTAAATTTCACAAAAAACTTTATTTGCTTGGAAAATAGTGCACGACCTTTCTCCCAACAAAGAAATACTGTGGAACAATTTTTATTTAAAATGTATTTATTTTCAATTTTACAAATGTATATATAGGCCTACTACCTATCAATGCAAATTTTACTGGAATAATTTCTTTTGACAATTTTCACTGCAAAACAGCATGGTTATTGGCTGAAAATATTGCATTTCTAACAAAATTAGAGAAGTATATTGTGTATAATATCTCTCCAACTAGCTCCCATAGCTTTGCTTCATTTATTTTATTAATGCAGTTCCTTGGTTCTTATCTATTTCCTTAAATATATATATATATATATACATGATTAATGCTGAGAAAATTCATTCATCTATATGTGTGTATATATATATATATATATACAGTACAGTCCAAAAGTTTGGAACCACTAAGATTTTTAATGTTTTTAAAAGAAGTTTCGTCTGCTCACCAAGGCTACATTTATTTAATTAAAAATACAGTAAAAAACAGTAATATTGTGAAATATTATTACAATTTAAAATAACTGTGCACTATTTAAATATATTTGACAAAGTAATTTATTCCTGTGATGCAAAGCTGAATTTTCAGCATCGTTACTCCAGTCTTCAGTGTCACATGATCCTTCAGAAATCATTTTAATATGCTGATTTGCTGCTCAGTAAACATTTATGATTATTTTCAATGTTGAAAACAGTTGTGTACTTTTTTTTTCAGGATTCCTTGATGAATAGAAAGTTCAAAAGAACAGCATTTATCTGAGATACAAAGCTTTTGTAGCATTATACACTACCGTTCAAAAGTTTGGGGTCAGTAAGAATTTTTTTTTTTTTTTTTTTTAAAAGAAATTAAAGAAATGAATACTTTTATTCAGCAAGGATGCATTAAATCAATCAAAAGTAGTAAAGACATTTATAATGTTACAAAAGATTAGATTTCAGATAAACACTGTTCTTTTGAACTTTCTATTCATCAAATAATCCTGAAAAAAATACAGTTTTTTTACTGTATTTTTAATTAAATAAATGTAGCCTTGGTGAGCAGACGAAACTTCTTTTAAAAACATTAAAAATCTTAGTGGTTCCAAACTTTTGGTCTGTACTGTATATGTGTGTATATGATTTAAACACACACAGACACAAGAAGAACATGCAAGGAAACAGAGCCACCATGCCCTATTTGTAACCTATAATTTAATAATGATAGCAATGTTGTTCACCAACTAAAATAATTTATTAAAAGCAAATAAACAAATTAAGAATATATTTCTACAGCAATATGTCAGTGTTCCTGTTCCTTGTGGTCTAGATAGCAGAGCAGAGTTAGGACCTTATTGTTGCTATGGTGAAACAATCTGGAAACAGTCCAAAGTCTCCAGGAAATCTGATCTTTCCCACACACCTGCCAAATGCTTTTCCTTTAGTCACCCAACATCAATCCCACTTAACAAACACCTCCTCTCCCGGTAACAGCATCAGATCAGATTCTGAAGTTACTTATAACACATGCTGCTTCATTTTGTGTTTTTGCTCCTCTACAGAGCATATAGGGGTCTGTTCTCTTGTCTTTGGTTGTTACAGAAAACAGGGTAACAATTTATTTCAATGGTCCACTTGAGACATTCTACTAACTATAAGTAACTTTGCAACTAACTAACTAACTAACTAACTATCTAACTAACTCACTCGTAGACTGTCTCCTTAATATCTGCTAACACATTATTTTGATGCTCCCCCAACGGACATTCATCTGTCTTTGCAACTGCATGTCAACTTATCCTACTGACCCGAACCCTAACACCTAACCTTAACCTAACAGTCTACTAACAGTGTAATACTCTAATGAGAGTTAATTGACATGTAGTTGCAAAGTAACTTATAGTTATTAGAATGTCTAAAGAGGGCCATCAAAATAAAGTATAACCGGAAACAGATTTGGGAAAGAAAAAGTAAAACTAATAGTTGCAAGGGTATGGGTTACTTTAATGGAAAATATTATGCTTATCATTTGTGGCATGGCATTAAAATTAAATCAGAAAAACTTAAATTGCCTGTTGTGTATTATGGTTTTTTCTTAAATAGTTTTAAATAAGTATTCAACAAGGCTCCTTGAAGTATGTAGACATAGCCCATGAAAATTTTTTCAGCCAGTTTTTTTTTCTTCCAGTTTAAACATCTGCCTTTATGGACGAAAACATTATGTATGGGATTTACAGTAATTAAGCAAATAGTATTTTGTTGCAGTTTTAAATACCATCGTTAGATGGCGCCAGATGACCAAATGAGAAACATATTTAGTAGACATATTTAATAACATGTTTGTTGGTTGTGATAATAAAAAAGGAATAATGCGAACAATTGCATGTTTTATTTGATTTTGTTTATTTATGTAAAAGTTCTGTTTTCAATATTTATTTAAAAGTAGACCTAGCCTATGCTCATAAATAGGTATCAGCGTGTAGCCTAATTTCTTTTTAGGCTCTCGTGAATTCATAATAGAGAAGGTCAAATTAGTTATTTGGGGAAGGGATTTTAACTTGTCGATAAGGTGGACAGGTGGAAACGTGGAAAGGAAAGATCTGACTCCTGCAGACTATTGTCCAATAGAGGGCGCCAGAGATCATCAGATGAATTAGGGGGAGAACATTTAGTCTGCTACTTGACAATATTCTCTAGTCTAAAAAATATCTTATTTTTCACGCTTAGCACAAAAAGATAAACTGGTTTGATTTTAGTTTAGATGAAGTATACAGTAGTCTTGTCAATACTGATATTAATCAAGAACTAACCGATGTCTTGGATGAGTAAAAGAAAAGCTACAGTAGCTAAACCCCGGATCTGTTTTTTGACGAAGCCGCATTTTAATAGAGCTTTTTTGAGAGACATTCGACCTATAGGCAAGAAAAAAAGTTGATTGAAAGGTTTAGATAGGCTATATAGGCCTATAAGTGGCAAGCAACAACAACGGAATGTAGCCTAAAATTCTTTTTTTTTTTTAGACTTCTTTACTTAGGCTAGTACTTTACTTTCTAAAAAACGTGTTTTCCATAATACGATGTTTGTATTATAGGCTATATCTAATACCTGTTGTCGCCAGGTCTTACTAGAGTTTAACGTTTGTAATCATAAAGTGTATCAAAAAATCAAAAAATATTATTTAAAAAAAAAAATTCATTTTTTAATAGATCAGAATGACATCTCTGACCAGACACACATTTCATTGTCAGACTGGGGTACATTTGTGCGCATGATTTAGGCCTATTTGTGCTTAAAGGTGTAGCGTCTATTGAAATTGCTAAATCGCGTCCACTGTCCTCTCTTTTTCTTTCACTTTTTTTTTAAAATAATTAGTGCTATAATAATACTTCTACTAATGATGTCTTTCTGGTGTGTACAGATAAAATAAAGCATAATAAAGTAATGTCAAAAAGCGGCAGGGGGTGCCATCATTTAAGCTACAGCATAGGCCTATGAGGCTCATTTCTCATCTGGCCCCTTATTAGTCACTCTCCGAGATGCGCATAGAGTTATTTTTTAAGATACTTTTGGTTCATTCACACACACATACACTTACAATCTATGAGCTCTGTGTTTGAAAATAAATAAATAAATAAAATATTACAGCCTAAATTTCGCACTACCATGAATGTCATATGTGTAATATAGGTGATAGGCTATAGGCTATTTGTTTTATTAGCTTACATTTCGCTCAGTAATTTTTGTAAAGTCAAATTAACTGAAAAAAAAAAAATCCAGTGCTGTCCTTGAATTAGTGGAAATATATTCAATTAAATTTAAAGGATAAAACGCTATTTCCTTTGGGGATAACGGATGTCGCATATACTGTAACTGCTTATGTTTAATGCATCTGAAAACACTTTTTTTAATGAATGCTGCCTGTGCAAGATTCAGTTTTAATATCTAACTCTTAAAACAGCAGGTGGAAAAGTCAAACTATATTGTTCCTTTCTGTCCAAGTTTATGTGCAGCAGAAATCTCAACATTGCTTTTACCTTTTCCAGGTGTCGTTGTCTTACACGTGCCCGTATCAGAGCGCATGCGCCGTGAGGTGGTCCTCTGTTTTTATTGCCAGGTGAGTAGATTTTGTTCAGGTAAAGTGGAATTTTGCTTAAGGACACAAGACCCAATGAGATAACACGGTGTGATGTACCACATTCAGAAAGAGGACACAAGAATGTCACTAATGGCTAAAATGGGAGACTGGCAGGTAAGTTCTCTTCCTTTTAAGGTAGGCTAAATGAGGGGGATGCGGTTTCACGCTTTTACTTTTCCATATAATTGAGAATTAAGTCTTATCCACGGTAGCTTTTTCAAAAAGTTTTCCAGACAGTAGGCCTATTGGTCATTAACCACTGTAAATAAAATTCTACACACAAAAGCTGTAGGCTATAGAACACGCAACTAGCTTTACATTTGAGACTGCGAGAGCGAAGGCAATGGCGAAACAAAAATTTGTCTTATGTTCAGAGTTCTCTAAAATAAGGAACTGTTGTCATATAGGCCAAATTTGTTGTTAGATATTGGATACGTTTTTATTTTATTTTTGCTCACTGGTGTAAATGTTTGAATTTTATTAACTGATTTCAGATATTGCAATTGCATTCTGTGCAGGCATAATACATAATGCATTTCCTATAACAAAACGGGAAAGACTGATTATTTATTATTTTCTTTTTAAACTTTCCCCCACTGCTTTCCCATGTATCTTTTCCCATGTTTCAAACACTATCCTTATGTTGATGCGGTCCATTATGACAAAAAATAAATAAATAAATAAATAAAAATAATAAATAAATAAATACATGTGATTCGATCATTTACTTTGTGAATATAACGCCATACATAACTGACTAGGCTAGGTTTATTTAGACACGAGTATTGTAAATGGGCATTTTTCCCCACAGTGAAGATTACCAAATATTGTTAAAGAATGAAGACTAGTTTTGCTTTGCTTTTGTGCGATTGGTTTCAATGATGCGGACCCCTAATCAATAAGCAGCGAACAACAAAGCAGCGCAGCTATCCATTTCTATTGCGCGTTTCTGTGCCTCTCTTAATCGTCATTGTATCTTAGTTTCTTTCGGCCTCTCATTAATGACAACTGGACTCACCCCACCAAAAATGGTAATGGAGATAAGGGAGAGACAACGCCTTAGAGTCGGCGACCTGTCTCCTGACCTCATTCACATTTAACAAGCCATGTTGTTGTGTTAATTATTTACATTTATCAAATTGCGCCGTTACACGTTCTAAATAGATGTATACCTACTAAAGAATCGACTTTTTTTGCATAACAGTATTGAGAGTATTTTACAAGCCCAGGTTCACTATAGGACTAAAACAACAGTTTACAATTGTCAGACTGGAAGCAGTGTGGTTTGCCCAAATGAAGCAAGTGAACGTAGCAGCAGTTTAGCATTGTTTAATATATATTTTACAGGAGCTCTTGGGTTGTAGATTCGAACACTTAAAACTTCTTGAAAAATGCGTGTATGCATGCAAAGAGTCTGGTCTATGATAAAAAGAGAAAAATTGTTCTTAGTTGAGGTTATTCTTGGCCTATTAAGTCCACTTTGAGTACATTCAATTGGATGATTATTTCAAATGAAAAGGTGAAGTCCTCCTTCAGCACTGAAGGCATCAACCCCTGCATTTACTACTCCCTTTTGAAATACAAATGAAACTCAGTAAAGGTATTCTTACTGGAATTCTCGTTGCAGTTTCTACCTGTGTATATTCATTGGCTTTGGTCTCTTGATATGCTAATGAGGGTTATTACAGTAGCGCTCGAGTCTCTCTCTTTCACCATTAGAGGGAGATCTGAGCGCGCAGCTCGAGCCTTGTGCACTGTGTCAAACTCAAGCGAAGGCGCACTTCACTCTATCCACAACCAATGAAAATGCTTTGGAAATTAACTGATAATATTAAATATGAAGACTGCGAGGTAAGCGGCTTATCCAGGCTTTTAATACAAAATGTTGCATGATATTTACCAAAATTCGGAACGGTTTAACTTTTCACTCAGTCAGCTTTAATTTCAATTTTAAACTGGCTTGCTTTGCTTGCAATTTTAACACAATTTCATTTAACACAAGAACAAGTGATAAATAAAATACTGCAATAGGCAACTGCATGATCCAGAACACATGTAATTGTTTTCAAGCATAATAATAATAATAATAATAATAATAAAAAACATATCAACCATTAATTGACTGTAGAATGTCTATAGAAAAAAAAAATAGATCATTAAAATTAATCATTCTTAATATCGAAATGTGTGTATAAAAATAAAGGACAAGAAACAAACTTACCAAACGTAGGTTTGGTAAACAATCAAATGTTGCAGTGGTTAAATTAGTTTTAAAATGAATGTGTTTGTCAAAATATATTTTTAAAGTTTTTCCCCTCTATTTGGCACGATGTGTTTGTGGTGAATTTAGTAATATATGGGAGTATAGTTTTTGCAGTGGCGAAGCCAGTAAAACGTGTTTTCGCTCGTTTGTGGAGAATCACACACGCCATGATCAGGAAAAGAACCTCTGCACTTCGCGTGTCTTCTTTCAGCGCATAGACTCGCGTTGTTTGTAATAAATAATTACATTCGGTTTCATAATAATCGCGCGTGATGTGAAAACTATGTAGAATGCGTATACACGCGTAAAGTTTGTCGAATATTTGCTCTGGCGGTGAGTTAAGCTGCATCGGCGTGTGTTCATGTGTCTTGGCCGTGGCTAAATTCGTGGTGAGGGATTCTAGTGGGCCATGGAGCACGAACAGACGAGGACTAATGTGAAAAACAACGAGGTAGAGGAGAATCCAGTGAACAGTAAAAATGTGCCAGGCCAGATGCCCTCCGCGTTCGCTGGATTTTCACCAGAATCAGAGGTGCACATTGTTTCCTTCCTTGTGTTCTTCCCCCTCGTTCTGTCTTTCTTTCACTTTTGCTTGCCCTCGAACCTTTTAAAATGTTCCCCCCTCTCTCTGATTCGTCAGACTCAGGAGAATGTCCCTCTTTTTGTCTCTCTCTCCCTCTCTCTCCCACTCACTCTCTCTCCTCATCTCTGATTAGATATACTGATTCCTCATTCAATGGACGTCATTTAGTGCAGTCTGCCTTGAGTTGCTTCCTCGCTTCACGCTCGATTTCCGACCATTCTTCTCTTATTAAGTATTCGTGTAATATTAATAGTCATGAATATCTACTATTAGGAGTGCAGGGGAAGAGGCAGATCTGTGCTAACATGAGCTCAAGCGAGGGAACAGCTCACTGACAGAGCCGGGAGACGCCAAGGGGATCTAAGAAACTTTAGAGAAAAAGCATTGCATCTAAAGAGCAGATGAAGAACATTGGAAATTTACCCAGATTGTGATGGATTATTGCTTTATTTGAACGCTGGCCACCGCCACCTCGCCCTACAATTATTATTGGCTTGATTTAATTTGCACGTTCGTTTTCGTTTTGTCCCTCTGAAATTCTTGCCTTTTGAAGTCCTCGGGAATCTTCGCAGATGTTAGTGCACAGTTTTTCCGCGATGGTGAGTGACTGTCGGGAGTAAAGATCTGAAGACTGCGCTCAACATTTACTCTCCGATTGTTTTTTTTGTTTTTGTTTTTGTTTTTTTATCCTGTCGTTTTGTCTGTTCCATCATGCAAGCTGTTCTTGGTAGCATCAAATGCTATTACAAAGACTTTATACTTGATGTGAGCTCTGGTTATTTTTCTTTGCCTCTCAGTAGGATCTTTAATTGCTAAATGAATTGCAAATTATTGATGTCCATTTTAATGTAGAATAGTACGTATTCTGATAGTCGTGTGGGTATAATTATAATTATAATTATAATGTAGTGTTGTTGTATTTGATATTGTTGTTCTTGACCAAATCAAAAGCTTGATCGGTTTTCTGTTGAAATAACAAATTACTTCCTAAGTGCGATAACAAATCACTTCTGGTTATTATTATTATTATTATTATTCGTTTTTTCTTCTTAAAAATAAATTAACAAATAGAAAGAAAAGAAAGGAAAAATATATAACAGCACTAAAATAGCACTGTATCGTTCTCTCTCTTCTAAGGATCGCCATGACGGGACCAGCAATGGCACAGCCCGGTTACCCCAGCTGGGAAGCGTGGGCCAGTCTCCGTACACCAGCGCTCCTCCGCTCTCTCACACGCCCAACTCAGACTTCCAGCCGCCATACTTTCCGCCACCCTACCAGCCCATCTACCCGCAGTCTCAGGACCCTTACTCTCACGTTAACGACCCGTACTCCATCAACTCTCTACACGCCCAGGCGCAGCCACAGCACCCGGGCTGGCCTGGCCAGCGGCAGAGTCAAGAAAGCAGCCTGCTGCACCAGCACCGCGGGTTACCGCATCAGCTGTGCCGAGAGTACCGCAGAGAAGTGCTACTTCCCTCGGGTCACGGCATTGATACTGGACTCACGGATTCAATCCCTATCCATGGAATACCTCACTCTTTAGAAGATGTTCAGGTGAGGAGAAAAAATTGAAATCATTTAATATAACATGCAACCTCTAAACTCCCATCGCCATTATCCAGATTTGCTGCTGGTGCTATTAGAAGAATCTCGGACAGTCAAATATTGGGTCACATATTTAAATTGTTTTTATTAAAGTTGTTGTTTTATTGAAAAATATTATTGTAATGTATAACAACGGTCACAGTAAAAAAAAAAAGGTAGCAAAATGTTGTTTTAATGTAACGTTTTAAATTTAAATTTAGGCTATATTTGGTGATTTATACAACGTATTTTTGCCTTAAAGGCCTATGATGAACATGCCACATTTTGTGAGGAAACAATTTAGAAAATAAATGTCATTTTATGCAAAATTTTATTTTTGAACGACAGCGCGAGTAATTAAAAAATATATAAAGAAAATTCAATTTTTTCATTAATTATTTACTGGATTTCTTATATTCACTGTTGTTCGCCCCAGCAACACAAAGTGAGTGGTGTGCTGAGCTTTTTGATTAATATTGTCTGTCATTTTTGGACGTGATTCTTGGCTGCCCCCCTTTTCATAAGTAATTTGATTGCAGTGTGCCTGCTGAAGAGATCTGACGAATCGAGCCTAGACAAAATTCTCTGTTCCACCACCGCTGCATCTTTTGTTTGTTAAGTTTCTTGGTAGATAAAATTGAAATAAATATATTAACTATTATTATATTTATGATATAATACAGAATCGTTTAAACCTTTTATTATTTCAATAAGTGGCGCATGCTGTACGTACAGACTTATAGGTCAAAGATCTATAGCTACTTTCTCTAAAGATGCAGTTTATAGTGTGCGTATAGTCATAAAATTACTAAAGCGTTTGTGCAATTTTTCTCTTTGGGTTGCATTTAATTTCGTTTGCAAAAAAAAGTACGATGTGTTCAAACTTTCGATCATTATTTATTTGCTTTTTGATCTTTGCAGCATGTTGAGGATCAAGGAATTCACATCCCAGACCAAACTGTAATCAAGAAAGGTAAGCAATTTCCTCTCAAATTCCGTACGTGGTTCCACTAGCAGCTCTCCGCTCGTAAAGTCTACCCGTGCTTGCTGGGAGACGGATCGGGTTAATTTGTAGGCCTTGAGATAGCCTGGCGATAAGGCACAAACCATTTTAACAAAGTGTTCCATAGCGGACACTATTGTCTGTGTTAATATGATGGTGCTTGGCTTATAGCTTAGTGTGTGACTACATTTAAAATGGTAGCCTTTAATGCAATTTGCTAAATGTCTCATTCAAAGATGATGTGAGAAACGCGTGTAGAGGTTTCGTTTATAAAACGCTTTTGTTAAAATAGATTTAACAAAGGCCTACTGTATAATTTTCAGTTTATGTCATTTTTGCAATTACGTCCCTTTGTTTCGTTTGGATCGCAGTTGGTCAATGTGGGCTGCAGGAGAATGAGTGTTGGATCGGGTTGTTTTCTCATAAAGTGCGCTGCAGTGAGATATGATTTTCTTCGCTTTAACAATGTTGAAAGCTTTGACATGTTAAATTTGATGCACCATGCATAAATCCACAAAAATACTCGTTGCACATACACGTAATAATTGCGATCTCACGAGTTCGTTTAACTCCTCTTGTCTCTATTAGTCTCCCCTGAGCTATTAATGTCACTAGTGATCTATCCAAAAGTGCCTGTGCTTTTGTTTCCGGTTAGCACATAAAGTAACAACGGGCGCTGCAGCAGGATTTAGGCCGGAACACTTATTTGTAAGCGCTCGTGTGTGAGTCTGAGCAGCCTATTTGAATTTGTGGGTATAGTTCCATGGCATTGTGTGGCGTGGTTAGGGACTGTTTAACGCTTAAAACTAATTTGGAATGAAGAGAAATAACGCATTTTTATTTGTGGAAAGTATTGGATTAAAATATTATTTATTTAAATAATAATAATAATAGTAATAATAATAGGCCTATATAATAGTAACAATAAAGAGTTTATCGACATTTGCGTGGATTATGCCAGTTTCTTTTTTCGTTTATCAGTTTCTGTTTAATGACGTCCAAACAGTGGAACATTTGAAGCAATGCCATGCATGTTGAACTGTCATTTTCACCGAGCTTGGTGTGGAGTCAAAATGAAATATTTTGATGGCTGGGCCACTTCATTACTTGGGGCATATTCCAGCAGTTACATTCATGAGCTGAATGAAAAGCTATTGCTCTGGTATCTATTTTCCTTCCTCTCTGATAAGACCAAACTGCCTTTGATTCCACATAGGCGTGCGAGATGATGTGCATATAAACGCATATGTCTAATCTTACTCAAAGGCTGCCTGCTGCATAGTAATTCATCTTTTTCCATTTGGTTGGTGCTGTAGTCTCGAATGGGGGGCCTAATCGTGTTCTTTTTTTTCAAGGTCCTGTTTCCATATCCAAGAACAACAGCAATCTCTCTGCCATACCGATAAATAAAGACGGGCTTTTCGGAGGTGTGGTAAACCCAAACGAAGTGTTCTGTTCGGTTCCGGGTCGTCTGTCTCTTCTCAGCTCAACGTCAAAGTACAAAGTCACAGTAGCGGAGGTGCAGAGACGCCTTTCTCCGCCTGAGTGCCTGAACGCTTCCCTTCTCGGCGGGGTCTTGAGGAGGTGAGCTGGACGTCCATTGCATAGGCTATATCAGTAATTATATATTACCAAGCGCTTTCCGTTGCCAAACCCAACGACATGGTAGCCTATTGAAGTCATACCCCAACAAAGGCAATATATTGTGGCCTACAAATTGCGATGAGCACATGCTGTCATGTCTTTAATGCAAGACGGTTTAATGGCCACTTCCTTAGTGTAGCAATTCAATCTCACGTGATGACATGCACTGGGCTAATAACAAATATGAAAAATTATTCTTAATTGGAAAAGATTTTTAATTTTGAAACATTCCATTGCATCCCCCTAAAACAAAGTTTTTAAAAGTAGAGGTCTTGCTTTTAGCATAAAAAGTTACCCAAAGAGCTGTTATAAACAAGGCTCTTGGGACACTTTTTTTATTTAATTTTTTTTTTATTATTATTGAAGTTAATGGGCGATCNAGTTGGAAATAGCCTATAAATATTATAAATTATAATATAAATGATACGTAAATATAGCGAATGTCTATATAAAACATGTTGCATATGCATGCGCCAATTAGCATGCATATGCATATATTTAAGACAAATAACTTCACATAATAATTTTTTTTTATTTTATTGTCATTTATTTCAAAGGGCCAAATCTAAGAATGGCGGAAGATCTTTAAGAGAAAAACTAGATAAAATCGGATTAAATCTACCAGCAGGGAGACGCAAAGCTGCCAACGTTACCCTCCTGACGTCACTGGTGGAAGGTAAGTTTCCTGATAAATATATATTTTTTAATAAAGCAAGTGCTTAATGCAGCTTTCATTCTAAATCATCATTTTCATTCATCGGTGAAATGGAGAGTTTGTCTTGCAAGCAACAATGTTGAAGGATATAAGAAAGGAGAACGGAATCAGGAGATATAATTCGGAAAGAAATTTATGAGATTACAGAAATCTCTCTCTCTCGCTCTCTTTCTCTCTTTCGCTCCCTTTCTGCTGGACCACTTGACTTTAAATTTGAGCATGGTGTGGATTCGGGTGTCTTTGGGGCCTACTTTGTGCCATGCTAGCAGTGTTGTTTTATGGCAGTTTGTTTTGTGCAATTGCTGGATATAAGGCACCACATCCGAAAATTAGTATACCATTTATTATTATTATTATGTGTGGACTTTATCCTTGTCGTCTTGATTCAGTTGACCTGTAGGTTGAAAGCCTATTATAAAATATAAATGAGTTAATTATGTTGCACTGCGAAGATGCCATTGCTGTTGAATAAATCCATTTTGCTTGCAAAGTTGGAGGTGATTATTCCGTGCAGTGATATTTGGTGTGCCATGGGTTTTAAAGGTGAAAGCTGGAGACGGTTCATTGGCTCCTGTTAATCATTGCCGCTGAAGACTGAATGTAATATTCATCGTGCTTCATTGAAATTTAGTCTTGTATGGTAATGAGCCTGAAGAAATGTATGATTCCTGCGAGATAAGGGCGAGGGGTGGGGGTGGTGGACACGCAAGCAGACGCTGATTTAGTCGGAGGACATTGGCTTTCTGAAGTGCTGTTATTGTTTATGATCTGCTCCATTTTATGGAAAGCAGTTTAGTAGAGTTGAGCTTTGGTGCTAATTGGCGCATGCGTTCTTCCGGATTCTAGGCTTATGACAGGAAGGCTCGCAGTAAAATTCCAACTGTTTCAGGAAATTAAACCAAAGACTTGAAAAAAAAAAATAAACCAAACACACTGACCTAGTCGGAGTAACCTATTTTACATGGCTAGAGTATAAGAAGGAGGTTTACTTTTAGCCGTTTGAAGTTTCTTTCGTATAGGCTACATCATTTTAATATTGATAGAAGGATCACGAATTAATGACATCGTATCTTTTGGAGTTATTATCCGATATTCTGTTAATCTCAGAAGAATGTGCATGCTGATATGTATTTGACAAAATTCAATTTTCTACTATAGGCAAGGGAAATTAAAGGTGCATAATGATGTCAGAAATGATAGAGAGCGATGTCCTGCTCATTGGCCGAGGACGTTAATTATATGGCAATTATTAAAGATGTTCATCAATCTACATTTTAGTGCAGTAACATAAATACTGATTCTTGTTTTCTTCTAGGTGAAGCTGTGCATCTAGCCAGAGATTTCGGTTATGTATGTGAAACTGAGTTTCCAGCCAAGGCGGTAGCTGAATACGTGAACCGACAGCATTCAGACCCAAATGAACAAGTCCAAAGAAAAAACATGTTATTGGCAACGAAGTAAGTGCTATTCTCACTATTCAGATGTCAAAGCGCATTTATCTGTTTATGACTGCGTCTTTTCACGTTAATTGTCATGTTGTATTTATTGGAGTTTTCTCTCTGCTGGATAGCCCACAGAGCTGCTAATATGTAGGCTAGCTTTTAATAGGACTGGATTCAGTGTCTGCTTTTTGAGGGCCGAGTGGTTTCGTAAAATACACAGTATTTAGTAGCCTATTTTCCTTACATTGTTTTATAGACTTTCTACAAATGAAAAATAAATAAAAAGTCAAACTATAAAAAATGCGCACCACATTCTAATTAAAATACATAAAAAAACATGAATAACAATAAAAAAGTATCAACAAGGCGACGCTCTACTTTAGATGTCATGGAGCCTAATAGGTGTTATCCAATTCTCAAGTCTCCGGTTGACGTATTACTGACGTATATGCAACACTCTTTTCAAACTGAACTTCAGTTGTCCATCGCTCTGATTCCACACTGTCCAACGAGCTGCTGTCAGAAGGAATACGTGTGCCATTGATTAAGGGACACATAAGGAGCACATAGTCTTACTAATACATTTCTGACTTCATACCTTCAGCTGTAATTAGCTTCATCCTGACACGCATCCTGCATTGTGTCTCCTTCTAGACAAATCTGCAAAGAGTTCACGGACCTGCTCTCTCAAGACCGCTCGCCCTTGGGGAATTCACGTCCACAGCCCATTCTCGAGCCCGGGATTCAGAGCTGTTTGACCCACTTCAGTCTTATTTCACACGGATTCGGGACTCCCGCCATGTGCGCGGCCCTCACGGCGCTGCAGAACTATCTGACGGAGGCCATTAAAGCCATGGACAAAATGTACCTGAACAACAATCCCAACAGCCACAATGAGACGGGGTCGAAAGCGGGTGACAAAGACGAGAAGCATAGAAAGTGATGTCCAACCACCTCATCCCAATTGATATATGACAAAATACATAACAAACACACTAGTGATCAAGATGAAACATTGAAAGCACCACCTCCCGATCTTGACATTTTGAAATATTTTTGATTTTTTTAATAATTAAAAAAAAAAAAAAACAGTTCACTTTGGGATTCGCGGACAAGGCATTTCTCTGAATCAAAATAAAGCAGTGTGCCAATGAGAGGAGTACAGATCTGCAACAGCAGGACTTTTCATAAACTCCCTTTGTATGAGTTCAACGGACTGAAATTCAGCGATTTCCCTTCAGTATCCCCATTTACGATTGTAGCCATGTGACAACAAGAAGCTGAAAGAGGAAGATTTTCTATCAGTATTGTGAATAATAAACTTGAAAAAAAAATCTACAGCTCCATGCCATGACTTCAAGAACTGACTTTTCACTCGACCAAGCGACCAACTTGAACTTTGAATTTTAACACGATTCACGGTTATATGAGGGAATCTGTGTTCATGTATGTATATATTTATTTATGTGTAATTTAATGGGAATTGTAAATATGGTACGTCTGTTCAAACTTCTTTTTTATTTATCTGGTGCCTCCTGTTTTAGTGGGTTTAAATATTCGCTTAGTTCTTCATGTGGTTTTATGGTTCTTAGAAAACAGAAGTTTGGGGTATTCTTCTCTGGGATATTTCAATTCAGCCCTCTTGTAGCATGTTGAGGCGACACTAAAGCAAGTGAACAAATTGAAAAGAAATAAACATCCATTTCTCTATATATTATCCTTATGCCATTCAGTTTTAGATCGAAAAAGGTCATTGCGGAGACCCCGATGCTAGTTTTGTGTTTCTATCTTCTTGTTTTTATACGAGCTTTTTATGTGTTGTGCCAATCACCTCTTGTTCTTCCCTCAAAGCACCACAAGAGCAATAAATGGATATTGTCTTATGAATTCTTCTTCTTTTTTTTATTTCGAATAAATTCAACATTTGGGACCATCTGATAACTTGTGTGTCCACTGTCTAAATTGGAGGCGGTTTTATCTGTATTGTATAAACCTGTGCTGGCAATAGCTCCCATGCCTGTCAATGTATTATAGTTCTTTGTTGCCCAGAAAAAAAATAAATATTTGATACGCTTCATGTCGATTTTTATTCATTATTTTTTATTCACTGCTTGCTGCCATGTATTCCTCTCTCTCTCACTCTCTCTCTCTCTCTTTCTCTCTCTCTCTCTTCTATTCAGCACAGTTACTGTAATTGAGTTTAACTCTCCCTTGACGATTGCTCCATGCAATAAGCAGTTGAACCCATTGTTTCCCTCAAGTATGATAATAAAAAAAAAACTTACTTTCAACTCTTAGTTCAGAGTACAGGATCATTCAAATATGGCAGGGAGCTTTTTTGCCAAGCCAAATGACACAAAAAACAATGAATTCTCTTTCGTGTTTGAAGTGAATGTGTGTAGATTTAGCCCTCGAGCTAGAGCGCTCTTTAAATCAGTCAGATGTAGAATCCAGCTGAAGGTTAGTGCAGTCGCCATTTCCATGCTTTTATTTGTAGACGCCGTGCACCTTACTTTTCCTAATACACTGTCAGCCATGCTATGATAAATATTTATGTCATTATAATGCAAATCCATTTTTTTATTTTTTTTATTTTGCTGATATCAGTTTACAGTTCGCTTGAAAGAAATTGTAGGCATGGCGCTTTGGCGTTAAAACGAAAAGCAGCATCCATATCATAATTTTACTCATCCAATTTCGTTGAGTCATTGGGTACACTTGCAGATAGTGTCGTGCCCGAACACGCATGGTTATTTTGTGCATTGCATAACTCAGATTCAAATAGAGTTTGATTGTTTATTGATAGCACGCGCCTGGAAATCAATCTCCATTAGAGCTTGCTGGATTTGCTGTATGCATTCTAGTCATGTACAGAAGACGTCTGTCATTGCACTGAGGAAAGAACTGCCTGCACAATATTTTCACCATAGTGGCTATTCGTTTAAAAAAAAATCGCAATTTTTCTTTTTGTGCTCAGTCTGTTCGACTCAGATGCAGTTGTTTTCAAATAACATGAACGGAGCCTAACTGTACATGTCCTTGGCATAATTGCAATGCACAGTGCAGCAGCAGGTGAAGCGAGGCATTGTCTGTCAAGACTGTTTTTGTTGGCTGCTTCTCAGATTGTGTGTGGGATTCTAACCTCGGGCACAATAGCTCTCCCAGAAAGGATACCCGGCTGCTCCTCCTGTTCAGGCGCAGAAAAAAAGCGCATGAATAGTCATTTTAAGGGAAATCACAATCATGTTAAATCGTATTCATCGGAATTAGGAATTCCTTCACGTGAATCTGTGTCATTAACGCTACTGTCATTGATTAAGTATATTAGAGGCCCAACGTTTTTTTTTAAGCAAAGAAAGCATTTGTATATACAGCACACAACACGAGCGTTATTTCGCATTAATTTATAAAAAACAAAAGACACATCGCGTGTATTTATATCAATACAGAGACGGTAGTCCGTAATTTAGATTTTTTTTTTTTTTTTTTTTACCCATTTCTTTTTAGTTGAACTAGTTGAACACAACTATGCCTTGCAGCAAAATGAAAATAAAACGCAGAATAGGCTAGTGAAATTGGAGTTTACTGCAATACCCAGCTGAATTCGGTTCATTCACTAGGCTACATAACCTCCCGCACCAGCTATATCAATTACACATAATTCGTCTGTAATAATTAACATGTGTCATTTTATGTCATTTTTCCCAAATAATTATTCATTTGTTGAAGAGATTTTTACACAATTCTTTCGATTAAAAAAATAGAATGTACAGACATGTATTAG
>RJVU01019258.1:8002324-8012672 GCA_003731715.1 Anabarilius grahami | reverse complement strand
CTACACTACCCCTACCCCTAAACCTAACCATCACAGGAAACTGTGCACACTTTTACTTTCTCACAAAAACTCATTCTGTATGATTTATAAGCCTTTTGAAAAGTGGGGACATGAGTAATGTCCTCATAAGTCACCTCTTTTTGTAATACCAATGTCAGACCCATGTCATTATACACATTTGTGTCCTCATAAATCACAAAAACAAGCACACACACACACACAGGTTTGTTTTGCTATCAAAGTGAAGACATTCCATAGGCGTAATGGTTTTTATACTGTACAAACTGTACATTCTATCCCCCTACCCTACCCCTAAAACTAGAAAACCACAGAAAACATTCTGCATTTCTACATTTTTAATAAAACATTGTTTAGTATGTTTTTAAAGCAATTTAATGAGGACTCATGAAATGTCCTCATATTTCACGTTTTGACAATGATTTTATACTGTACAAACTGTACATTCTATCCCATAACCCTACCCCTACCCCTACTACCCCTAAAACTACACATCACAGAAAACTTCCTGCATTTTTACATTTTCAACAAACTTAATTTTGTATGATTTATAAGCTGTTTTCCTCATGGGGACCAAACATGTCCACATAAGGTCAAAAATTACTGGTTTATACTATCCTTGTGGGGACATTTGGTCTCCATAACATAGGGAAAACCAGGTACACACACACACATACATATGCTCACAGGGCAGTGGAGGGATACAGTGCTCATTCACCATTTAAACACAGAGCAGAAATTAGCCTGAAGATGAAATGCACAAGCAGATCTCTGGCACAATGCCACTACACACACATAAACCCACAACAAAACAAAAAGAGCGAAAGGTGAGATGCACATGGAAAGGGAGAGCAAGAGGAAGATGGAGAAAACACTGCAAATAATGACCAGCTAACAGGGTTAATGCCTGATGAATGATGTCATGGAAAAGTTGGCTGTGCTGCTGAGCTGTGTTGCAGTGATCTGATCTGCACTGTTTTGCTATGACAGGATGGCCAGAGTGCTGGGCTGGGCCGGGCCGGGCCAGACCGAAATCAGCTGAGCTGTTCAGATGTCGGTGATTCCTGATCTTTAAATCAGCTTCTCCACTTTCTCCACTTTTTTAGTGTAACTGTTGTAGGCCAGTAAAAGCTGTGCATGTAAACCTCACTTCTCTGATCTCAAGAGGCTCTTTAGCAACTGACGCTAGAGACTGCTGTCTTTAGCCTCCTTGTTAGGGCGCCCGACTCCCATGCCGGCAGACCCGAGTTCGAGTCTCACTTGGAGCGGGCGGTTTGAATAAGAGGGGTTCCATTTGGTGCCATTTGGTATTGTGACCCGGATGGTAGAGGGGTTATGCATGAATTATTGTGGCGGTTTTAGTTTATATAGTTTAACATATATTTTAAAATATTTACTGGAGCTCAAAGCATTTGTGAAGTAACAATGTGTCTGTCCTTAGCCACAAACAAACATGAGCTTCCTTTGAAGTATTCTTTACCTCGACCTCAGATCCGTGTTCTATCACTATGAGGGCTGCTAAGACCAAGTTGTGCTCAAATATGCAAATAGAAGTTGATTAACCAGATCTGCAACAATTCAATAGCAGCTTGAATTTATGTGTTTGTGAGACATAGAGAGAGAGAGAGAGAGAGAGAGAGAGCATATTTCATTACGATGAGAGAAAGTGTCATACAAAGCATCTGACAGTTTGACTTCAAAGGAATAACTCACAAATCTGTCGAGTGAGTATTAAGCTAGGAAGAATAACAATAAACTAAATAAAAATGCAGTATTTTTCAGTAATATCGGTATCCTTTAAAAAAGTAATGTTCACTTTATGCTTTGTATAAGTAATGAAAAAATAATTTCACATCACTGTAAAAGTCATTGTCAGAGGCAAGTATACTCTTTAAAATAATATTGTAATATTGTAAAATAATTTTGAATAATATTGTATTTGAATCACAATATGTGTGTGTGTGTGTATCTGTGTGCGTGCGTTTTTGTGATTTATGAGGACACAAATTTGTATAATAACATGGGTATTACACTGGTATTACGACGTAAACATGAAATATAAGGACATTTCATGAGTCCTCATATTTAAAATAGCTGTTCTATTTTAATGTTTTATTAAAAATGTAAAAATGCAGAATGTTTTCTGTGATGGGTAGGTTTAGGAGTAGGGGTAGTGTAGGGGGATAGAATGTACAGTTTATACAGTATAAAAACCATTACGCCTATGGAATGTCCTTACTAAGATATCAAAACAAACCTGTGTGTGTGAGTGTGTGCCTCAAGCCCAATATTACCATCCACTCCACAATAAGAAATCTGCCAGTCAGGAATTGTTCTGATGTGAGGCACCCAAACAGAAGGAATAACATGCCTGTAAAGCATGAACATTTGTATTTTGCCATATGTCATTTGTATTTTTCAGTATGTCCTGTTGTCTACAGCTGTTTATTCTAGAGTAGATTCAAAGATATGAGATGACAAGACAAAGAGTGGGAGAATTGCCCCTGGGGCACTTGTGCTTAAAGTTGTGTCATTTCCCTTCATGGCAGGCAGCACTAAATAAGTAACTTATAAGCATTTATTGATGCACGAGTGTGGCATCTGTTCCTGGTCTGAAGCTTTGGCTGCAATTAACCCAAACCTTACACTTCAATCAAGCGTCACGCTTTTTAAAAGAAGACCATTTGCTCCCTCTTGCCCTTTTTTTCATGTTTGTCACAGTCCACAAAACACAAATCCTTGAAGCACCATCATTAGGCTCTGATTATTATCGTCATTATTATCACTGGAACATTTGTGGTATGGAAAACACCAAACAGCAAAAAGCAAAACCAGAAATAAAACATAAAATGGTGGTAGCATTCTTCTGAGAGGTAGTGTTTTTTTTTGTGTTTTTTTTAATGACACAATACAACAAACCTCATAGAATGGGAAGTGCTCACGTCTGATAATGTATGTCTACTAGTATAACTGTGAGAGTGATACAAACCGCGGTTTATATAAACTGTGGGTTTGTACACATCCACAAACTATATAAGATTTTAGAAGATTAAAAAAAAAAAAAAAAGTATATGTTTTGGTGTGAAGAGCAGTGAGGGGGTTTATATTCTAGCCCTCAGGTAGTCTTTGTGTTGAGTCTTTGTGTTGAATCTCGTTTGACATTACGAAGAGGTTTTTTTTTTTTAGTTTTTTTTATTGAGCGTTTGACATGATAGATCAACCATAAAGTGTTCACAATGGCCTGGACTACATCACACAGTAAATGTCATTTGCCATTAACAATGCACCAGTGAGGTACATAAACCATTAATATACCCTTTACGACTGCTCGGGCTAACGGGACACATCTCCTGTGTTGCCTGTCTTTAATGCCGACCAACTGCTCTTCCTGAATTTGATTGAAACCATGCAGACTTTTAGAGTGTTTACCCTTTGATTTGGAATTGAAGAACTAAGAAAAGAAAACAAAGAACACAAAAACTTTGTTTGATTTGTGTCATTGCTAAATGCCATATTGAAAGTCTTGTTTCAATAGGTAAACAGCTTCCAAAAAATAGAATCCTTAGAATGTGAGCAAATAAACTGATTTTCAGATAGAGACCCTCTGGGTGGTGGAAGAAATGTATGATATTGACAGATGAGTCACTCATTTAAGACACTATTGTGGAAAACAGTAACTGACAGGCTATCCGTCAACCCCAGGAGTGAGACACCCAGCAAGGTCCATGGAGCCGGTCTGGGTCGGCACTGCCGCCCAGCTATAGATCATCAGGGGGAGTCTATTGGGCAAAGATGTGACTAAAGCAATACAATGGGCCACAGTCTGCAGGACGCAGCTAAGCAGCTGGGTGTCACCATCCTGAATAGGGGCCAGAGAGTCCCCCTCAGACAAGCCTTTATGCATTGTCTGTCCCTTGCACTAGGGATGGTCAGGGCTAGTAGGGTGCCTATCATTGGTGACTTATGTGGTGGCCAGTTGACAGTAATAGATGAATAGATGAGATAGAGGAAAACAGAGGAAAACATAAGAGATGCTTACAGAGAAATTAGAGAAGGACAGGCTGCACATTATAAGCCTGAAGCAGATTGTCTGTTTATTTGGAAGGGAGGGAGAAAGTAAACAGGATATGTGCTGTATGAATGGAATAAAGTGTTTGGAAAGCTCATTCAGTGAGATATTACCAGCCAGCTTTGGTTATTGCATGAGTTGGCTCTTAATTTGCAGCAGGTCCATTGGTATGTGCTCAATCATGAGGTTTTGGGCATATAAAAAGCTTAAATGAGGTTGTTGTCTGTCTCAGATCTTGGGTTAGATAGAGTGGGAGGATTAGGTCAGCCTCTTCCTGGACTCCTTTTCTGGAGAACACTCAAGGCTGAAGAGATGAAAATCTTTAGCTGTGCCAAGCCATAATTTCTTCCCGTGTCTCAGTCAAGCATGTTCGGGCACATGTTTGTCATTGAGATCCCAACACCTGCTGCTGTTGGTCTCACCCTCCAGACCGTCATTATTCCCATCAAAACTCCACCCATACACATATCGTAATTAGGGAGGAGTCGTCTATATTATCATGACTCGGCTTTCACCACAGCCTTGAACTTTTCCAGCACTGCCCTTGGTAGAGGAGCATTTAATCGTATTAATTGAATTCCCTCAGCTTCTAGCTGCCACAACATGACGAAGAGATAGCTGAGTCTGGTGGTGGAGAGTTCACCCCGAGTTCAACACGTCTTTAAAAGAGATCTTATGTTCACATTATGATGGCACATTAACCTTTTCTTTAGAAGCACATAACAGAGAGATGGATTTGATTCAGACCTATATAGAGAGTAATGTGCTGTGATGAATCTCTGATACTTTGGTTACAAATAGACCAGAGGTGGTTATTGCCTCTCGCTGTCTTATCACTTGACCAGAGGAAGTGAGCAGATTAGTTCCTCATTCATCATGGCCTTGTCAGTCCCTGACCCCAGTACAATTATGAGCCAGATGTCAATGTGTGGAGCACTAGCGTAAGCTCTTTGGACCAGAATTCCCTTTAGAGTGTACATCTTTCTTCTTGCGTGAGGATTAGCTGTCCTGTGCTACAGCCATCTTGATTTTGCCAGGTAAGGCGTATTCCTGGATTATTATCTTTTGTTCCTAAGAATGAAACTAGCAATGCACCAAAATGGAAATTGTAGGAAACTGAAAATTCTGGACACATTAGGAAAAAAAACTGAAATCGATTGTACCTCTCCCACCCCCGATTTTGAAGTACCGGTTTCTGTACAAATTTTTGGCCAAAACTGAAAATGGTCTTTTGAGCCAAAAAGTTTCAATGGGCAAAACTTTGTGGCCAAACTCTATCAATGAGCTATAATTCAGTTTAGAGATTAATGATAGGCTGATTTAAATATGGTTAAAGTCTCTTACTCCAGCCCTAAATCTAAACCCAGCCCTACCTGTTCTTATTACTGAAATCTGATTGGTTGAAAGGAATGTTGTACCAGGACCAACAAGGATGTTGATCCAGAAACATGTCCTACTTTGACAATTACAGTCACAACAGCTTTACAGTTGGAATCAACTCTCAACCCTAGCTTCACGATAGGGATAAACAATGTAACTGTGCATTAGGATTAGGATTACCAGTCCTCTTAAAGTTGTGAACTGCTCATGGTTAGGGATTCTCTTGCTTACTGTACTATTATCTCATGCTGCCATATCAGTATAATAGTGAGAAGGGCTACTTAGATGCTCCCAAGGTGGATTCTCCTATCTGTAACTGGACAGTAATGAGAGCACTCAATCAGGTCAATATCTACTTAAATACCCCACACTGTGCTAAATGAGACCACCTGATGGTACAGCCTGTTCACAGTCCTATTGTGTGGACAGAAGGTGACATATGCATTGAGTTAACCTCTGTTACAGGCCCTACTCTAACCCTTCCCATCAGCCAGGGTCTTCTTCTGTCAGGCCAGCTCTGACATGCCACATTGAGGACACAATGAGTTAGCAGTGGTGACTAATTCACTAGATCTGGACTCTAAAGGGACCTGGGTAGACCGTGCAGCCTAAAAGACTCCTTCTTACAGCCCAACACCCCGGGAGGTCATCCACAGAAACTTTTGCCAACATAATACTAATGCTGTGCTGAGACAAAGAGGTACTTGTGGTTCTTTATGGGGGGACCAGGGCATCCACATGTTTCTTTCCCACACTTTTCATTGCAGCAGTCGTGACAGATCACAACAACGATGGCCAAAAAAGAGAAATAGCACAGTCATTGATGGTGGTCCCAAAGATACCAAGAGTTCATTGTTTTACAAAGACAAATGTGTTTATGGTCAGAACTATAAATAGAAATGAAGTTTTAGATAAGATAGGACAATTCTGTGAGTCTTTCAATCACATTGTGAGGATTTATTAAATGGCATTGGCGGCCAACATCCAATAAATCAGTATATATATTCTAAATGGCTGATACAGTACAGAGAAGATAGATAGATATATAGATAGATAGATAGATAGATAGATAGATAGATAGATAGATTCAATCCCTTCCCTCTAACCTCTATAGGTGAAGACACTCAGACCTTCTCTTCCCAATTAAAGTGTGCAGCTCTAACCATCTAAAAACAAGGAAAATTAGATTGATTTATATTATTATATAACTTTTTATTATAGTAATTTGAATGAGGCCTTATCCACAGTTGGCAGCCGTGTCACTTTTTTACAGATTGAAGGACGGACAGTTCCATCATTGTGTTGACAATTAAAACAAACTGCAAGATGGCTAACCAGAGAGGAAGAAATGCAAATGTGTTTACACACACTCACACACATGCTTCATTAGTGTGGAATACAAAAATTCAGCAGTACTTTAGTTGCTAAAACAGGAAAAATGCCTCAAAAAGAAGTGATGCACAGCAGCAGGGAGCTGTTTTGGGCCTAAAAAAGTGGCTTCTGATAAAAATAACACAGTAAACGCTCCTCCAGATTTTGCCTCAGGCCTCAAGAGAAAGAGAAGAGGAAGAGGAAGAGGAAGAGGAAGAGGAAGAGGAAGAGAAAGAGAAAGAGAAAGAGAAAGAGAAAGAGAAAGAGAAAGAAAGAAAGAACATAACAAACAAACAAAAAATACAGTTGTCCCAAAATCAGTGGCAACCTGATTAAGTTTAGAAGTGTGTGAATGTTTCTTTTTTCTTGTGGTGTGATGAAGAGTGTTTTGACCCTTTGCTCTTTGTTGTACCTGCATAGATATGAAAGGATGTGCAAAATATTTAGTCCAAGTTATAAATAGCAAAATTACTAATAGCTGAACATAATTAATGGCAAACACAGGCACAAAAAATAGGCCTACATATTTCTGACAATATTAAATGTCACATTTTTCTGAGGAGTTTCTGTAATGGGTGTAGTGCTTGTGCTTTTGATGACTTGAATGTAAAACATGTCATTAAACTGCAGGGTGTAGTTTATCAGTGCTAGACACACAGCTTGCAATTTGTTCCAGGAGTTTGTTCATTGTGAGCAAGTAGGATCATTCTTTGCTCTGCTGCTGCTCTTGGGTCATTCTCAGTAAATGCTGCTCTATGTGTGCGGCGTGCCTATGACTTACTACTGACAGAATTAACAGGATACTTGTACTTGTTTAGTCTGTAATACATAAGAATTTTGTGACACTGACACTGTTTTTCTTGTTTATTACTGTTAAGTTGCCTCAATATGCCCATCATATCAACCTCAATAGTTAAATAAAATAAATAAATAAATAAAACTCTATGGTTTTACATTAGAAAGCACAGAAATTAAGAAATTAAGCCACAAATATTAGTATTGTGATTCTGTAAAATTAAAGTATTTATTATTATTATTATAATTATTATTTATTAATAAAACATTGTATTTTACAGTACATTAGCATTTTTGTAACAGGGATATATATTTTTTAATTTTTATATTTGGATAAAATTATGTTTTTTAATAATAATAATAATAACAATCTCTGCCAAATGGCTGTGTGGGCAGGTTTTCCTTCTTTTTTTGTCTTTACCCAATCACATGCCTGAGGGATACAGCCTACTGACAAACAAATAAATTACTTTGAAATATCTATTGTCNTTTTGTAACAGGGATATATATTTTTTAATTTTTATATTTGGATAAAATTATGTTTTTTAATAATAATAATAATAATAATAACAATCTCTGCCAAATGGCTGTGTGGGCAGGTTTTCCTTCTTTTTTGTCTTTACCCAATCACATGCCTGAGGGATACAGCCTACTGACAAACAATAAATTACTTTGAAATATCTATTGTCTAATAACTAATTCTACGGAAGGTGGAATCAGTATAGTTACTGGCGGAAGAGATTGTCGATGTTGCAAATTCATCATCATGCGTGAGTTATATGTGAAATATCATAACGTTCAGCTATGACTTATGGTAGTATATTAATACTAAGTACATTCATACCTAAAAGGCTACTGTCACTTTTAAAATTTAATAATATCATTCTGAATGTTGTTTTATGTCTATGATTCATTTTTATGTAGTATTGTTAGAAAATAAACTGAGCTGCGTAATTTGCCCACACAACTTAAGTTTCTGTTGAATGAGCTTGACATTCCAACTAAGATGAACTAGTCTTGAAAAAAGTAACGACTGCCTTAAAAAAGATTTGCTACTCTTATTTTCATGTTTGTACCACTCAAGATAGCATTAAAAGTTTGTTGGTGTCACTAAATTTATGTTGCATCAACTGGGATTTAGGTTTGCACAACTTTAAATGCCTTGTTGGTCAACTAATAATTATAGATTTAAGGTTTAACACCAATATACAGTTGAGCTCAAAAGTTTACATACCCCTTGCAGAATCTGCAAAATGTTAATTATTTTAACAAAATAAGAGGGATCATGAAAATTGCTTGTTATTTTTTAATTAGCACTGTGCTGAATAAGATATTTTGCATAAAAGATGTTTACATATATAAAAATAGCTGAATTTATAAAAATGAAAATTTACATACCCTTGATTCTTAATACTGTGTGTGATTACCTGGATGATCCACGACTGTTTTTATGTTTTGTGATGGTTGTTCATGAGTCTCTTGTTTGTCCGGAACAGTTAAACTGCCCAATATTCTTCAGAAAAATCCTTCAGGTCCTGCAAATTCTTCAGTTTTCCAGCATCTTTTGCATTTTTGAACCCTTTCCAGCAGTGACTGTGTGATTTTGAGGTCCATCTTTTCACACTGAGGACGACTCAAATACAACTATTAAAAAAGGTTCAAACATTCACCGAGGATGCTCCAGAAGAAAACATCATGCATTAAGACATTGAACATCAAGAAAAATTTTATTTAATTTGTCTTCCGGGAAACATGTGAGTATCTTCTGTAGCTTCCGATGGGCAAAAATAAGACAAATTTGGACATCTTCATCTTGTTCAAAAGTTTTCACCCCCCAGTTCTTAATGCATTGTGTTTCCTTCTGGAGAATCAGTGAATGTTTGAACCTTTTTTAATAGTTGTGTTTGAGTCTCTCAGTTGTCCTCAGTGTGAAAAGATGGATCTCAAAACATTTACATGTTCTCATTAACATTTTGCAGATTCTGCAAGGGGTATGTAAACTTTTGAGCATGACTGTATGTGCAAACAACTGAAGTTTCTTAGCTTACCTAACACACCATTTTAAGGCAGCCAGGTTACAAATTATTTGGTCACACTTTATATTAGGTGTCTTTAACTACTACGTACTTACATCAAAACATAAGCACAGTATACTTATTGTATTCATGTTGTATTGCAAAACACTTGTGCTGCTATTCAGGTGGGATACGGGTAAGGTTAGGGACAGGTTTAGTAGTATGGGTAGGTTTAAGGGTGGGTTAAGATGTAAGGGAAGGTCAACCGTAATGGAAACACTTTACAATAAGGTTCATTAGTTAAACATCAGTTAATGTATTAACTAACATGAACTAACCATGAGCAATACATTTGTTACTGTATTTACTAATCTTTGTTAACGTTAGTTAATGAAAATACAGTTGTTCTTTGTTTGTTCATGTTAGTTCACAGGACATTAACTAATGTTAACAAGATTTTAATAATGTATTAGTAAAGGTTGAAATTAACATTAACAAAGATTATAAAAATGCTGTATAAGTGCAGTTCATTATTAGTTCATGTTAACTAATGTAGTTAACTAATGTTAACTAATGAACCTTATTGTAAAGTGTTACCAGTGTAATTATAGATGTTGTTACAGTTAATTAATTACAGTTGTAATTACATGCAGGTATTTTTTTATTATAATATTATATAATATATATATAATATTAATGT
>RJVU01019258.1:7954118-7987082 GCA_003731715.1 Anabarilius grahami | reverse complement strand
GGGGGGGGTCACTCTCGAGGTACTTTGATGTCATACACCGATCGATCTGCGAAGCACCACTTCAAGTCAAACACACCTAAAGGCCCCTGCCAGAACAGATGGAGGGAGGAGCCAGGAGTCTAACTGACTGAGGTGGAGCTGGGAGAGGAGGAGACTCACACGGAGCCGAAGACCCAGGGTGACACCGAAGGTCCAGAGGGGAGGACAGCGGTGGAGCCAGAGGAAAGGAAGAGCCCGGTGGAGCCGAAGGGGTAGAGGGACGAGGCGTAACCGGAGCCTCGGATGTCCATGGTGCAACCGGGGTGATGACTGTCCAAGGCGGAGCCAGTGGGACAAGGGAGCCTGCAGAGCCACCAAAGGAAAAGCCGAGGGGCTGAAGAGAGCCAGCAGAGGCAGGGCCAAGGAACTGGATGGAATTGTCAGAGGAGGAGGGAGTGAAAGGCTGGACAGGACCAGCAGCGACCAAGGATACTTGAGGCTGGGCGGGAACATTGGCAACGAAGGAGACTTGAGGCTGCCTGACGAAGAAGACTTGGAGCTCCAGAGGACCAGCTGTGGGGACAGGGCTTGAAAATGGGCTGGGATCAGGGAATCCAGGAGTTCACATAAGAAGAGGCAAACTTCAGGGCTGGGAGGACGACTCCACTCCACGATATTCAACTCAGACTCGGCAGGCTCAGACTCTGGGTATGCAGTGGGCTCTGGGCTCTCCCTGAAAGTCGTTGTTTGTTTCCCTGAAAGTCGTAGAGTAAGAAAGGACTAGGGAGGAGTTTCGAGGCAGGTGGGGTCACTGGAATGAGGATGGGTGGTGACAGGATGATGAAAGTGCACTGGGTAGGCTGTGACTGAGTGGTGATGTACTCCTCTTCCATCTCACCAACTGTGAATGGTGAGCCACTCAGCCAAAAAGCATAGTCTATGTATTGTGCCAGTATGCAGGTGGTATCTCCCACTGGCAGAGGTTGGAAAAGACGGTCATATAGTCCACTCCAGAAACATGTCTTCAAGGTGCCATTGTTCCATGACACCAGGTGGCTGAGCTCGAGGAACTCCTCCACATAGTCTTCAAGGGGATGGCCATCTTGAGCAAGGGAGAGAAGAAGGTCTTCCGAGGTGATGGGTGAAGGGACTGCTGCTAGATCCATATTTTTGGTCTGTTCTTCTGTCAGCATGTGTTGCAGCAAGGATGAGCTGAGACAGGACCTAGGTGCAGCAGTATCTTTTAATAACAATAAATCAATATTTAATAAATATTACCAATGAGAACAAAAAAAAAAAAGAACAACTAAACTAGGGCTTAAAAAATACAGGGTAACTGGGGAAGAAATCAAGGCACAGGTGGTGACTAATCAATCAACTAATGAGTAACCATGACAACAAATGAAATATATATATATATAACAGAAATTATATTAAGTTGATTCTTTAGTGTTGCTTGCATGGCCTTTGACATAAACGCAACATGCTTAATTATCTATTTCAATTTACATATTTCATATAATATTTATACATTTAGTTGATAGAGGAAATTTTGATTTCATATTGACCTAACAAACTTTTTTTTTTTTTTTTTTAAAGTGTGCTTGTCTTTAACATAAATTCTGCTTGCTTTGTAATACAATGACATTCATGATTAAGTGTGCTTCAAGTGTCCACATTTTTGGGGTACCCTGCATGTCAAAACCTATTTATATATGACTCCTTTGTGTCCTTCAACTGCAACTTCATAGAGAGAACACAAGAAATGTCCTGATTTTACACCTCTACTGAACTTCCCTCTCTAAGCCAAGCCCTCCCACGTGTGTAATCGCAGCTTTGGTACCCGTGGCTCACAGTCGTACTATCCCAGCTATCCTGGTTCCAGCACACTCCCTGCAACACGCTTCCGTCCCCCGCTCGTCTTCTCTGTCTGGGCCGTGTGGATGCAAGGCCATCTGGGGGGCTTCAGTAATGCACTTACATACACACACAAACGCATTCATGGGTGCGTCACAGCAGCGCATATAATCAAATCAAAGGGAAATTTCCCTAGTCTCTGTACCAAGCCTTGTGCCTCCTTCTGGAAGTGTCACGAATGCAACAAAGAATAAAGAAAGAGAGCGTGTGGCCTCAGGGCCTGGGATGCATGCATCGTTCCCCTTTGCTTCTCTGACCGCATCCACCCATTGGGAATGGCTGTTGACCTAGACTAAAATGGAATTCAGTGACAGCATCCTTAACCTGTGTGTGCCACCTCCACACTCACCCGTCATTATCTGACTCCAGCAGTCCTCCATATATTATCTCTTATTTATGC
Organism: Anabarilius grahami; assembly: GCA_003731715.1. NCBI lineage: Eukaryota > Metazoa > Chordata > Actinopteri > Cypriniformes > Xenocyprididae > Anabarilius > Anabarilius grahami. Next base: position 7,984,786 of record RJVU01019258.1, on the reverse strand, counting down.
CTACTTTCAATTCTTACAGAGTGCAACAGTGACCTCCCACTTTTCCACAACTTTTTCAGTATTTTTTATATACATTTTCAATTAAATGAACTCGCAGCAAACAACTCTGAGACGAATCAAAAGCTTTAATTTTAACTTTAATTTGGCAATGAACTACTCATCCCATTATAAATGCGAATGATGTATTTAAAAAGGCAATACGCAAAAAAAATGGACTAATAGTTTTGTTTCTTGTTAATGTATTTCACATAAATGCATTTTACAATACATAAAATAAATAAAGTACACTCTAAAAAGCAATTCAGGGGACCGGTAAACACAACTTAAATAAATGATATGAAATAAATGAAATGAAAAATAAATCATTTATTGATTTAATTAAATCTTTTAAGTTGCGAACAATACTTTGTTGAGTTCTGTTGACATAATAATGTTGATCAAATTTTTATTTCATTAAGTTGCAGTAACTTAATGAAATGATCTTGATAACTTTGGAAATTGAGTATAGTGGATTTCTAGTTCCCAGCTTGCTTTGCATAGGTCTGGATAAGGAGAATGTTGAAATTAAGTGTTTTTTTAGTGAAGGGAAAGACCAGTTAGTGTTTTTTTAATGCTGTTATGTTTGACATTTAAAAGAGTTTCTGTAAAGTTTTTGTGCAGAAGTTTTTGTGGTTACCATTGCTGAAGAGTAAGGTAAATAGTCACTCTATAAGCAATGACTGTGCTAATGCCAATGACAAGTAATATCTTACTTGTTTAATAAATGTACATGCTAAATATGTAACATTAATTATGTGCTATGATAGCTGTGGTTTTTAATTGAAATCTATAAGATTAATTGGTTCCAGGACTACAACTTCATTTTGGTTATTCATTATGGGTAATGTAGTTCTTCACCTAATTGAAAATATTTTTTAAATGAAGTTAAAATCACACTGATGTGTCTTTTTACAGAAGCACATATCATTGCTTAATAGTCTCAGAGATCATAGTTCAGTAGGTCTGTCTGTCTCTAAAAAAATCAAGTTTCTACAGGAGAGAATGAATGGGACCTTTATGTGTTATTAAAAAGGCTGTTACTAATAAGTGGCTACATAGGCCTACACTGATTGTTGGGGACATTAAACATCATCACACCATGATCACCAGCTAAATCAGAATCACAATTTTAAAGCTGTAGAGTTCCTGAAATAAATAAATAAATAAACTTTTATCAAAACTATAGAAGCCAAATAAAACATCTTTATACCAAAGAAATAAACTATCCAAAAGAGATGCATGTATGAGCAAACAGAATCAGGGAACATGTTTTGATGAACAAAATCATATTGGCTTTTTTGGGGGGAGAACCAGAGTGATGCTAACTTCCGAGCTGGCCTACAAAAATATGTCATCACCGCAGCGTTCTGCTCTGTCAGCCAGCTCACTTCATGTCAATCCTGCCTTTCCTTTCCTATGTCTCTCTCAGGTCCTGTATTAGTATAATAATGGATTGGACTGCAGTAGTTCTGTTGTGCCTCACTTTTCAGAAACTGAAGTTCATTAATCATCACATGTAGTTCTGACAAATGAACCACGGGCTCCATCAGAACGCACCCAACGGTCTAAACACGCCAGCGTGCAACTGCTCCAATGCTCATTAGAGATGATCAGGGGACTGCTGTGTATCTTTCACAGTGTGTGAGTGTGTGTGTGTGAACATCTTTCGACAATAAGTCATCTGTTAGGATGGACTTTGTAGCCATGACGCAGGCTTCTAAGTATGCATGCTCAATGGAAGTGGTCATTTCTCGTTTTTTAAAGCTGTTTCTGGCTAAATCGAATTACAACCATGGCGCCTGGTTGGCACATGCTATCAGGAAAAATCCCCCCAAAACAGCACCAGCCTCACTCATGTCTGTCATACTTACACCATAGAGTCATGATAAATGAGCCACTGAAAGAGGCTGGTGATATTTTGAGCATTGACGAAATAAAGAATGACACACGAAGCAATGGTTCCGAAAAGACCCTTGAGAACTTATTAAATGACAAGATGAGGGTGAAAAGGTGAATAAATGAATTACACAAACAATGGATAAATTAATGACTACATAAATGAGAGAATGAGTAAATAACTAAACAAAAGAATTTTTAATGACATAACGAGTGGTGTTTATTGCATTCTCAGTGGATATTTGTCTGTTGGTATTTAGTTTACTAACAGATAAAGCAGAAGACATACACATGGCCTGCACATTTCCCTGCACGCACATACAGAACATAACTGCCAGACTGAATTAATGATCAAACAAATAAATGAATGAAATAATGAATGAAATAATGTTTTGTGTTGATGCATCAAGAAAAGGTTTTTAAATCGCATAACACGTCATAAATCTCACAAACACACAGACAGGAAGGAAGTAGAAACACACATTAACACACTGACACATTAATCTATAGTGCTGGATGACAGACAGATCTATGAGTGTGTTAGTTTGTGTGTTTGTCTGATCAATAGCCATCAGTGACCCTCCGCTCAGCTCTCACAGCTGTGATACACACATTGAGTGTGAAGTCACAGTGTTCTCTGTTTTAGAAAGCTGTTTTTTGATCTGTTGTTCTGCTTCAGTCATTGCTAAGCATGCAGTTTTTTCTTTCTTTCACAGAACTACTGGTCATTGGTTTTCAGAGGTATTGATCAGCTGCCACACATCTCTGTCAAAACATAATTATTCACTACAGCCCCCTTATTACACAGGATTGAGCCGTTGCCTAGTCATTTTGCCATTTTGCAGTAGTTAGAAGTGAGCGGAAAAAGTATTAATAGTAGAAAATCAGCTAACTAGTAGAGGTCAGCACAGGCATTAACTTGAAGTCTGAACTTGCAGCCCATAAACAAGACCTTTGACCTGATCCAACCTAACCTGACCAGTACAGTCAAATTTTAAGACAAAAACCAAGCTGAATCCAAATTCACTTGCTGTCTGTTTATATATCTGATATTAGCATGTTGCTAAGCTACATACTAAGCACACAAAATACATAATTACATAGCACATAATAATATATTAATATTAATAATATTTTCTATTAAAACGAAATACAATATGTTTCCCTAAGACGGAATATTCCTCACAGACTCTTTTTAATTTGTGTCTGATTGAATATGGCATCTACCTTGACTAAGGTCTATTGTGATTCAATTTGTGTATTACACTTGTGGTTAAGTGCATGCACACTCTGTAAATATACAAGAACAAATGAAGAAACAAACATTTGTAAATAAGACATGCAATCACAGGGCAAACTCTAATGAGGAAGTCATTCACACGTGTGCAGACGCGTTAGCTATAGAAGAGAATAGTGTTAATTGCTCAGCTAATTAACGTATGATTGCATTGCACTTGTTTTGCACTTGCAGGTGATTAAATTTTTAACGAAACATATTACTTGGCACAGTTAACAGGTGCCCATCACACACACACACACACACAGTGGTGGGGGAAGCAGGCTAGATTCAGTCAAGCTGTGCTGCACTGGGCTAATATGCAAAGAGCAGCAACCTATTAAAAATTGGCGCTGCATTCTGGGTCGTCCAGATGCTGTAGTGAAACCCACCGAGGCGTTATCAAAAAATTAGGCAAAGTCCCGGCTGCCAACTCGCACCAGTCCACACTCTTCATTTAGAAAACATGAAGCCACCGCAGGGACGGCGTGTGCTCAATATGACAGCAAGTTTGGCGCGTGATTTATTCTGTCCCTGTCCGTGCGGGAAAATCTGCATCTGTCACGCATGCGGAGCACACGTAGGGATCCGATACTACAAGATCTCCCGAGCCAGGCGTTCACATCAGTAATGCAGTTAATGTTGGGTAGAAACATTTTGACACATGCAATTTCTAGTTTTAACAAAATAAACACTACCTCCTGCGTACATGGCAGCTCACTAGGTCAGTACATGCGAAACTATTTCGTGTAATTGATTATCTGTGTAGTTTATCATACACAGGCTGCCACAAAGAATTATGGGAAATGTAGTTTGGTAGAAAAAGTCTTTCTTTTCATTAAAGAGTTAGTTCGCCCAAAAATGAAAATTCTGTCATCATTTACTCACCCTCATGTCGTTCCAAACCCATAAGACTTTCATTCATCTTCGGAACACAAATGAAGATATTTTAATGAATCTGAGTGATTTCTGTCCATCCACTGACAGCCCACGCAACTAGCACTTTGACGCTTCAAAAAGTTCATAAATAGATCGTAAAACTAATCCATATAAATTGAGCGGTTTAGTCCAGATTTTCTGAAGAGACATGATCACTTTATATGATGAACAGATTTGATTTATGCTTTTATTCATATATAAACATTAATCAACGCACACATCAGTAATGGTAAACAGAAGCTCAAGCATGTTTGCTTGACGTGCGAGAACCAATGAGGTTCAATCTCGTGTGTTACGCAGCACGTTTGAGTTTTGTTCTCGCACGTCAAGCAGGTCCAGTTGAGCTTCTGTTTATGTTCGCTGAACAATGTTTATATGTTTATACGTGTCTCCTCAGAAAATTTGGACTAAACCACTCAATTCATATGGATTACTTTTGCAATCTCTTTATGAACATTTTGAAGCGTCAAAGTTTCTCTCAGATTTCATTAAAATATCTTCATTTGTGTTTAAAAGATAAACGAAAGTCTTACGGGATTAGAACGACATGAGTAAATGATGACAGAATTTTCATTTTTGGGTGAACTAACCTTTTAACCAAATGAATAGTGTTTTCTAACAAGCATTATCACTATTTTTCATTAACACTATGCACAAAATGTTCAAACTAAATAGTACCTTCACCATTCGTAATTACAAAGGTCACAACAATTTGCTTCTTTCTAGAGCTGCAGGAAAAATATGTCATTGCAGTGATGACTGCCTGATAACACTACAAGAACATTCACATTCCTCAAAAAGTCCTTAACTAGAGACTATCCTACTAGTGAATGAGACAAAAGAAGCAGGCAACAACAACAACAACAAAAAAATCAATTTCATGTAAGAGCCCTCCAAAAAATGGGTCACTGGCAAACATCCATTATTATATAGCAGAGGCTAACTGCCATTGCTAACCAGTCAAACCTTGACCTCTTGTGTGATGCTGCTTTAGATTTCAGACAAAATGATATGTATCTTATAAGGTAGCATAAATTTGCTGCCTACTGTTTGGCACAGCCTTCCTGTCAGGAGTGCGTCTATGATGCCTAAACCCATTGCGTAGGCAGAGTGATGATTTATCTTAAAATCATAGTATGGTCATAGCAGCTTTGGCCTGCACAAATCACAGCCGAATAACATGTTACTATTCGCAAAAACCTAAGACACAAGAAACATTCCACCACTTTTCTTAGTGTTCAGCGAAAGATGGAAATCTATATACCTTTGATAGAATGAGGTAAACGAAGGAACTCTACTGTCTTGTTTTTCCTTCTTTTTCACCCAGAAACTTTCAGTGTGATCGAGATCAATGGGTCCGGTGAGAAAATAAATTCTGGGTTGGGAGATTGTATTGATCCTGCTCTAAATCAGATGCCTTCAGGGTAAGAGTGTATAGGTAAAAAAATAAAATAAATCAGAGCAAAAATAAGATACCATATTGTCCTACTAAAAACAGCTGTATGTGCATGCACATCAACCATTGTTCAGAATACTGCAGTTTTCAAATATGATCAAATATGACTTTTATTTTTAATTGGTCCCACTTTATATTAAGCGTCTTTAACTACTTTATACTAACATTTAAATTAATCATTTGATACAATGCACTTACTGGGTAGTGTGTATGTTTTTGTTTATAAAGTGTGACCTTTTATTTTGATGGTGGGTTATTTGAATTATTTGATTATGTTACCTGAAAGCCGTAACATTGTGTCATACTGTTGAACTGGTGAAACCACAGAAGCATTCCTCACTTTTGACATGTCAGGGCAACTGTTATCGCAACTGACATAAATACTAGTAAACTGATTAAAAACTTTCAACAGTTTTATTTTTGGACCCTCATTCCTATCATGACCATCATTCTTTCTTTCTTTCTTTTTGATCCTTAAAGCAACTTCAGTCAAGCTTAAAAGCTAGCTACTGTACAAGTTGCTAACAAAGTAGCAAACATCATTGAAGCAATTTAAGGGGGAAATATATTTTAAAATTAATATCAGATATTTTATAATTCAGTCAGATCAGTAAGCTATTTACTTGCCACAAAAACAACCAGCTTTTTTGAAATAATGAATCTTGATTAGGGTGACAGCACTAAACTTGAACACGAGAGAGAAAAAATTACACTAAATACAAAAACAACAATTATAAAAACTAGAAAATAACAATGATGTACAGCAAAATTAAATACTGCACTATTAAAAACCCAAACAAACAAACAAAAAAATCCCACACATGAACTCCTGCGCAATTTCTTTTTGAACAAATTAATTTTAGATTAACCATCTGAATGAAATAATTCACTAAAACAAATCAGACTTTCCAATGCCACATATGTGAAAGACAAAGGACATTTTAAGAGAGTGAGTTTGATATCAGCCTCATTTCATTTGTCTGTAAAAAACAAAACAAAACAACAAAAATAAATAAATAATAAAAATGGTAACTTGGCAATGGTAAAACTACAGTTGTTTTTTAAACGTTTGAGCAACTATGATGCTACTGAAAATGTAGTTAAATTAGCAGCATTGCTATTATTAGTTAGCTACTCCCCTCTACTGAGCATCAGAACATTTTGGTTTGATCTCACTGCAAAATCTGTCTTTTTTGCTAACATAGAGCCTAAAGAGTTTCTGGGTCTTGATCCAGCTGGCAGAGACTAATGCAGTGGAGTTCTGCCCTTAGCACCCACCTCCCCCTTAGCGCAAATCCGCTTCATTGCATGCGGCTGCAGGTAGCCAGGCCTGGGTCAAAGGTCAAAGGTGAGAATGTAGGACACGCCCCAAAAATGTGTGGGTGTGTCAGTGTAATTAGTTATGCAGCTAAATGTGTCTCTGAGGTGCTCTAGATCAGTGTGTGTTTATGTGTGTGTGTGTGATATCTGCATATTAGGCATTTAATGTGGCTGTAAGTCCATGTGCAATGAAGTGTCATGCTTGACTTCATTTAAAATGCCACTAGTTTTGTGATGATGATTATTGTGTGTACACTGAATGAGCATTTAGATTAATAGCTTTAGTCACCTAAAGAATCTATGTGAGGCTATTACGTAAAAAAAAAAAAGAAGCTGCGTCTGAAATTTCATACTGTTGAGTCGTTGCTACATTTAAATTTAAATGAATTTGAATTTATTTCACGACCATTGAAAAAAATACTTTCTAAATAGTACGAATGCGTGTATAATGTACTATGTTGTTATTGTCACATGACCTACCAGCGTCAGTTATGTCCCCTCAACTCCATTCACAAATTCTCTCCCATGGCCTCATGGGATAGTAAAGTGTCCATCATATGCGCATTTCAGAATCTCACTGGAGGTAGTAAGTCATCCGGGTACTTTTCGCCTACTGTTTTTCGAATACTTTGAATTCAAACATACTTCTCTGTTTGCATACTATTTTTTCATGTACTATATAGTAGAGAAGTATTCAATTTCGGAGGCAGCATGTATAATTTTTTAATTCAATTGTACTTCAGCCATTGTACAAGAGTGGGATGTTGTCAAAATGTGATGTTGGTCACTGTAAACAACCTAAAGCTCAAATGAAGTCATAAACTATGTTATTTACGTTAATCAGCATATTATCAGAAACTATTGAAAAGTGTATACATAGATGTAGATATACAGTGGCTCTAAAAATATTTAGGTTAACACCCACTATGCACGGTACGATTTAAATTTTTTTTTCAAGGTAATACCTTGACAGATTGTACGATGCGATCTAAAGGAGATATACCAGACAGATTGTAAGACATGTACAGTCTTTCATTTCAGACTGTAAAATGAATTGTAGCCAAGACATCCAGCCACAATTCAGTGCTGACAGCTGGTTGAACAAGGACGCTTCATTCTGTACTCCAGAATGAATTCCAATATCGATTTCCAGACGGAAGGTCCAAAACAGTGAATCTAATCACCATACAGGCAAAAGCTCACTTCAAGAATTAATAAAATGGCATTGAATTTAGGTGAAAAACATAAAGAAAATGTGCAGTCTATGTTACTGTTTTTCTCTATATGAAGCAAATAGCCTACCGAAAAATTCTAACCCAGGTTGCAACATTCACAAATCTCCCTGTCTGGGTAAAGTCATTATGTACATTCACAACAATCTGGGACAAATAATATTTAATTTAATGGAAAAGTAATTTGTGACCTGGCAAGATTTTGACCGTGGCACGGTGAGGCGCCTCATCGGGACGAGACACCGTTCTATTGGTTCTTCAGTAGATGCAAGCTTTAAGAGCTGTCACACAACTCAAATTTTCTGACACTGCCAAAACTTCAACATTCATTTCAAAGACCATCAATTCGCCATCTGTGAACGCCACACTAGGCGATCAAAGACTCACAATTTTACCCTACAACAACAGAAGTCCTTTACGATCCCAGAAATTTGTCTCAGACGACAAAATCATGGCCAAAATGTTGTGGCCAAAAATAGAAATTGTCAAATGACACTAAAGCTGAGTTTGATTGATTTGCCCCAACATTACAAGTCAGACCTCAAGCTCTATACCAGGGTATCTTCATCACATTAACATCATGAGCATGTTCCTGTAACACGTCATTCACAGTGTATATTAATACTTTTGGTCTTCTTTTAGCATTTCATACAAACTTCTTTTCCTAAAAAATGTGGTTGTGCTATCTCTCACCTGTTTAGAAATTTTGTTTTCAATGATATTAAGACATTTTTAAGTGTGGCATTGTCCAAAAACTTTTATGGCCCACTATAAATGTTTTTGGGTGAGAAATGGTCCTGTCTCTCTCTACGACTCACTCAGACTTTAGAACAAAGAACAGGTAAAGACATACAGAGGGGACAGTAGCATAATATTAGACTGTTCTTAAAACGCACCAGCAGCGAAAGTGAGGTCATTATGAAACAAACTCTTCCTCTTATGTAACAGTTCCAGTTTCTTCTAATTGGGCTGTGACAATAGTCAAAGCATCATCACGCCGTGGGTTCAGGTGTCATGTACAGAGACGGGCGATCATTTACCTCAGCTGCAAAATCCCAGCATCCAGTTGTCAGTCTCTCTGGCATCAGCGTGCTGCTGACTGCTCCATAAATATGACACCTTGTTTTGTCCTGCTGGTGTCTGGAGGTGCAGTGTGGCCTTTGAGGGGGAGACAAGTAAACTAATAGGCTCTCTCTGATGCATGGGAACACGGGCTCGCGGCTCAACGATCGCCCTGCGGCGACTCCTGACAGCCACATAATGACTGTATACCTGTCAACTGGAGGATATCTGTCGAGCCATAAATACAGAGTTGCCTTTTTGACATCATTTTTTTTCAAAACTCAATGATCAACAGAACACAGGCCGCTTGCACCCAGCCTTTTTTCACACACAAAATCACAAACTCAGACACACGCAACCGCACACACTGAAAGCAGCTTCTGAGGGGAAATGTATGCTGTTATAATTGCGATTTTCTGCACTGTACTGCACTTGTGTGCTATGGTGTGTTTTTGTGTGCGAGTTGTCGACAGGAAGCGCAATGCAACACAAGGCGCATGAGATGTAGAAAACAAGCACGCATGTGGGTACACTGCCTAGGGGTTACAGGTGAACTCTCTCTCTGCTTTGTTAGGCTGCAAACACTGTGCAGCGATGAGTAGGAAATAAAAATCTCATTTTTTTCTCCTGTACCGCACTGATAATGAATGGAGACTTCTGATTATTCTCTGATTTTTCTCCTATGAAAAAACAAAACAAACAGTAATCTCTAAAGCAGTGGTTCTCAACCAGGAGGCCAAGGCCCACTAGGGGGCATCGAGATTACTTAAAATGATTCCCAAAAAAGCATTTAAATAAGTTATACCAATTAAAATTAAGATATTTCTTATTTTAATTCACACCCTCTATATTTGTTTTAATCTTTGAAGAACCAGCATTCCCACAGTCTATGAAAGGCTGGGTAAATGAGGAAGCCTAATTTTAAAAGTGTGATTTTTAGACCTGGAAAAGTCATGTAAATTAAAGGGTTAGTTCACCCAAAAATGAAAATTCTGTCATTTATTACTTACCCTCATGCCGTTCCATACCCGTAAGACCTTCGTTAATCTTTGGAACACAAATTAAGATATTTTTTTTGAAATCCGATGGCTCCGTGAGGTCTGCATAGGGAGCAATGACATTTCCTCTCTCAAGATCCATAAAGGTACTAAAAACATATCTAAATCAGTTCATGTGAGTACATACAGTGGTTCAATATTAATATTATAAAGTGACGAGAATATTTTTGGTGTGCTAAAAAAAAACCAAAATAATGACTTATATAGTGATGGCCAATTTCAAAACACTGCTTCAGGAAGCTTGGGAGCATTATGAATCAGCGTGTCGAATCAGCTGTTCGCGGAGCGCCAAAGTTGCGTGGTTTCAGCAGTTTGGTGGTTTGACACGCGATCCGAATCATGATTCGATACGCTGATTCATTATGCTCCGAAGCTTCCTGAAGCAGTGTTTTGAAATCGGCCATCACTAAATAAGACGTTATTTTGTTTTTTTTGGTGCACCAAAAATATTCTCGTCGCTTTATAATATTAATATTGAACCACTGTACTCACATGAACTTTAAATATGTTTTTAGTACATTAATGGATCTTGAGAGAGGAAATGTCATTGCTGGCTATGGAGGCTTCACTGAGTCATCGGATTTCAACAAAAATATCTTAATTTGTGTTCCGAAGGTCTTACGGGTGTGGAACGGTATGAGGGTGAGTAATAAATGACAGAATTTTCATTTTTGGGTGAACTAACCCTTTAATACAATCTTAAAATGCCATGGCATCTGTTCTAGTTATTTCGAGCTCTAAAATATTTTATCATGTAGAAATTGTGAGTAAAAAAAAAAAAATTCTTCTCCTTAATCATTTGGTCCGAATGCAATAAGATGTTCTACCTGACTGTCAACATATGTATTTCCACCCTGCTCACACAGACATTGCACATCATCAGCACACTCCTTGAGACTATGTAGAGTTGTAGACACACAAGTCACCGAGCGCCACAAATAGCAGCCACCTTTTACAGTTCCTCCTGAAGCAAAACAATGAGCTTATGTTGCGCTCACACCATGTTGTAACCGTAACTACAAAATGGCAACCCGAGCTGTTCTCGTCCTCAGACTCGGATTTATGCATTTCTCTGGCAACACTATCAACACCGAAATGAATCTGCAGCAGTCAGGTGGTACAAGTCCGAACTCTGTAAGATGTTTACGTTCATTACTATTGTAATGTTATGTGCTTCCTTTGAGTCATGAGGTAATTTAACGCAGTCGCTTGTGATGCTTTGCAGATTCTGCTCTGGCTGTGCTCATTCATGATTTAAAGGAGGCGTGGCTTTGGAGAGCGCTCTGAAGGGATGGTGGGATCTTTCAAAGCTAGCTTGCTATTGCTAGCCTCCCTGAAATTGCTTGAAATTAGGTCAATTTTATTTAGTGACACTTTTTTATTTTTTTCATTTACAGAAACTAGTAGTGCCCATAGATTAAACTAGGGCTTGGGGGCCTTCAAATAAAGTTGTTGACAACGGTGGACCTTGGAGTCAAAAGGAACGTCAATTTCTCAAACTGTGCTCACATGTCAGTGCCAAGATAGCAAAGCAAAGTCCGCAAAAGTCAAAGATCTGAATATGGATATTTCTCATTAAATTCTCACAGGATGAATATATATGAGCTATGCTAGTCACATTCTATTTAGAGCTATATAAATAACAAAATATGTCTAATTTCTGTCTATTTTTATTTCTAATGGGAGATATATTTGAGACTAAGTTGCTGAAGCATAACTGATATCTCTAATAAGTCACCTGAGCTATGAAAATAAATTTCCCAACAATCAATTCTTGGGAAGACCTGTCTCCTGCATGCCAGAGCCTGGACACAATCTCTATAGCAAACACTGCAGCCTTAAAATAGAACAAACAAAATTGTTGTGAGGAGACTCAAAGCAAATGCAATTGCACATTAAAAATGCGAAGGACCGGGCAGCCCTCCATGAATGGAAATTATTTATTCTGGAAGCATATTAAAGGTCCTTTTATTTATATGGAGAGTTATTTACAACTCACTAGCTGCTCATTGCCCGTTATGCCTGTGATATCCCAAATGCAGCCACTAAACGAATGCATCTTTTCAAGATCAAGCTGAGTATTTTTCTTTATGAGATATGTGTGGTGTGCTGCCAAGGTTTTCTTCACTGTATCCTGCTTTAATATCTCTCACTGCTCGTACAGATTTCTATACTGTGGTTGTATGTTCACAATGGGCTGTCTGTCTAGAGGATGGTGGTCCACATGAAACTGCGACCTCTTATCATAATGGGAAAAAAAATAGTAACATCATTTGACACTTATAGTGTGTGTGTGTGTGAGAGAGAGAGCAATCCTCATACATCATTCCTCTGCTCTGCACACCCATGTAGGAACTCTTTCACACATTTCAGTATGAGCTACATTTTTGTAAATTTGGAGAGAGAATTATTGAGCCCAATGAAATAAGTGTGTGACAGGAAGAGGAAATGAGCAGCCGTGCAAATTAATCACCTCTTATTAGCGGCTATGCTAATAATACCTAGGTTCATATGACACTCAAATTAATTGACTTAATTGTATAAAAATGGATGAAACATAGTTAAAGATTTTCATTCAGCATTCATCCACTTCAAATGCTGCTGAATATGCTTTAGAATAAATTCTGAATAAAATTAAAAGACTTAAATTTAGACAATGCACACACACAGCATTAACACGTCTGTAAACATGTCTACTCATTTAGTTATACACGCGTCTACATAACGACAGAGAAAGAGACCTGCAAAACCTACAGGGACACTTTCACACCTGCGTCCAAACTGGCATCTATTAAAGGAGTTAACTGAGCTAAAAACAGGAACAGCTGCTACACACACACACACACCTAACACAGACAGGTGACAGTGTGTCACAGCGGTGTATCAGTGACAAACACTCACCATGTACGTGTCTGTGTTTGTTTGCGGCCAGCGGCGAACCATGAGAGCTGTGGCAGATGACGAATATTTTATTGAAATGAAGCTCAGAAGAGACATTATGAGAATTGTACTTGTGGGGGAATAAACAGACACAATTGAACATAGCTCAATGGGATAACAGAAAGAGACATGCCTAATAGTGCCATAACAACGTGAGAGAGAACTCCAATAATTCATTCGTAGGAAAGAAACTCAACGCACAAACAAATGTGAACATGAATGCTTGGCCAAAACATTGCAAGCATGTGGACCTGTTGTACATACTAACTGTTCTTGCATTATTGCAGTAGCCATTAACGGCACAATGCAGTTTCATTCAAACATAAAAATGGATGAGTTATTAGCTAGCACATGTTTAGTTATCTTTACTAACTTACACAATTCCCTACAGACTGTTGCTCTGCCATGAAAGCAGTACCTGAAAGAGAAAACTGATTGTAAAAGTTTATACTTAAAGTGTCCTTTGTAGGTCATACTATCACCACAATATCTTGCAACAAAATCTGCAACATGTCTCTCTAAAGTACTGCAAAACTAAAGCCAACATTGTCCTTCAGTAAACTGATATATTTTTGAGTGAAACAAGATATTCAAAGAGGCAAAACTGTTAGGCAGGTTTTGTCATTTGGAAGCTTTTTGGATTTTTAAATATCAGAATGGAGCTTGGTGGTTGGAGGAGAGGCATTGAAAAGGAATTTGTAAAAGGGAAGGTTCACTCTAAAAACTGCTGGGTTAAATATGGACAAAACCAGGGATTGGGTTGTTTTCACCCAGCCATTTTTTTCCACCAATTTTGGATTTATTTTTTTAGCCAGCAATATAGTAATATAGTAAAAGGCGTGTTTTTGCTCACCCCCAAATAGGGGCAAATTTGTGGGGTATTTTAAGCTGAAACTTGACCAGACCAGAGACTTATATTACATCATGTGAAAGAGGGCATAATAGGTGCCTTTTAACCCAACCTGCTGGGTTTGTCCATATTTTACCCAGCTTGGTTTTTTTTAACCCAGCATTTTTTAGAGTGTTGTTTTAAAGTTATTATTCATTTTGATGACATTTTATTATGACCTTTAAAGGGTTAGTTCACCAAAAATGAAAATTCTGTCATTAATTACATATAGTTCCACACCCGTAAGACCTTCGTTCATCTTTGGAACACAAATTAAAGGAGTGGTTGATTATGATTTCACTTTTTTTCTTTTTTAACTTAAGTTAGTGTTTAATGTTGCTATGATGCTCAAAGTTAAAAGCAAAGGGAGATATTTTCTTTTACAGAAATTGCTTTAAGGACAAACCGCTGGTAGGGACTACAACGAGCTTCTTCCTTGGTTAGTGACATCACTAACCCTAAAATTTACATAAACCATAACCCCGAGAATACGCAACAAAGGGGTGAGGCCATGTTATTGCAATACAGAACACAAAAGCAATAGCATGTCATAAAAGCTTTCCTGTAGCTCAGTGGTTAGAGCATGGCACTAGCAATGCCAAGGTCATGGGTTCGATCCCAGGGATTGCACATAGTCCGATACAAATGTATAGTATAATGCAATGTAAGTCGCTTTGGATAAAAGCGTCTGCCAAATGCATAAATGTAAATGTAAATGTAAAAGCAAGATGATAACATAAGTTATAACTATAATTAAACTATACCTGTTCTATCTTCATGCAGCATATTCTATGGCTCTGTAGGATCTTACCACAGTTTACACATGAGTGCTTTATAGATTATCATGACAGTATATGCTAATCAATTACTTTAAGATAGTTAACTGCACATCAGCTACATAAATTTATCAACTGACCATTCAGAAACATCCTGTTGGATTCTATGTTGTCACTTCTTAAAAGGCTGACGTTTCTGACATTTTCAGTGAGTCTGCGTGAGGTAATCAGACTATATGTTGAATAGATCATATTTAGATGACAAACAAAATCTGTCATATTTCTCTCCTCATGTGTGCTTCCTCCCATAACTATAACTTCACCCGTTTTCAGATCATCCAGTCTGCGGATGGTCTCTGGCACGCGTTGCCACTCTCTCTACGTTCTGTTATTCACACTGGGGTTTGGGTGTGTTTGGATGTGCTCTTGTTCTCTGTGGCAGTGCATTGTGGGCCAATGCAGAGCCTGTAGCCCCGGGCATCCTCTGTTTCAGGTCCACGCGGCCCAGCGCTCACAGATGTTCTCCGTTTGATACCGCTCTCCCCGCACTCCTGGAAGCGTGGGTGGCCAACCATCCTGCCTGTTGCACCCGCCACTGCCACGCCATTGGCTGTGATGGGGTGACGCGCGTTGAGCAGAGGGGCGATAGGCGGTTGACTTTTAATCCTGAGAGCATGAATAATCCCGGTGAAGACCCCTGAAGAGCTGAAGAAGAGTGAGGAGAAGAGACAGAGGAGATCTTCCTCCAACAACCTCAAGGAGAGTGACACAATTTAGCTTTTGATTTTTCTTTCACCATTTTGTTATTAAATAATTTAAACTCTAGGAGTATTTTACTTCCTAAGAATAATTTAAAATACTTTAGCATGACTGTCATTGTAGTAATATGCCATTTCTAAAGTGCTTTGAAGCAAGAACTGTAAAAAAAATAAATAAATCATGCATAGTTGGGATAGATAAATAAATAGGCTAATTAACATAAGCAGGATGCAAGACATGCTCTTGTGCTCAGAATCCATAAGATATAACAAAGATCAATAATGCTTTGTTATTTAACATTCAACAAAGATAACTTGGAATTTATTTAAAGTGCATTTTTATATTGTCTAATCGGAAATCATGGTTTTTGGTTTAAACCTGTATTGTATAGTTCAGTTTGAAAAGCAAATAATCCCTTAGAAAAAAAATAAAAGAAACTATTTTGTTTCTTTAAAGTAGTATTTTTGCTTGACACCAGAGTGTTGGTGTGCATAACAAAAACTTTACTGACAGCAGAAATTATTGTGATTTAAAAAAAGGAATTATAAGGTTCTATCTGCATTCTGAGCAGTTTTGAGATATTGAGCTTCAATGTTTTTGCATTCCATACTCCTTGGTAGATAGAACCTTTTTTGTTTTGTACAAATGTACAAAAAAAAAAATTGTACACAACTTACAAAAACAAGCTAACAAACAAACAAAAAAACATCAAACGTAAATAAATTACAGACTAAGAAAATGTCAGATATAACCTTATAATTCCAAGGTGACGTTATATTGAATTACATTAAGCAACATTTTGGCTTGTGTCTAAAGAAAATATGCTGAATAGATAGACAGATAGATTATTGCCTCAAACATACTTTATATTCAAACTGTCATAACAGTGTAATTTTAATGACCTCNAAAAAAAAAAAAAATTGTACACAACTTACAAAAACAAGCTAACAAACAAACAAAAAAACATCAAACGTAAATAAATTACAGACTAAGAATATGTGAATAACTCAATTTTGACAAAAATGTCAGATATAACCTTATAATTCCAAGGTGACGTTATATTGAATTACATTAAGCAACATTTTGGCTTGAGTCTAAAGAAAATATGCTGAATAGATAGACAGATAGATTATTGCCTCAAACATACTTTATATTCAAACTGTCATAACAGTGTAATTTTAATGACCTCATCTTTCAACACGATGCCGGAGAATTGCAAAGCTTGTGCAGACATACCACACGGCTATAATCGTATGCTTTCTTAACTCATCGCAGTCATTTTTTTGCGTTTATTTTGTAATTGAAAGGAAAGCATGCAGCACATATTTACATATTCATTTTAACATTGCTTTCAGCATGTGGATGGCATTGGGATGTTCATTAACAGTATATTGGTGCAAAGGTATTTTCAACTTATTTTTACTTTAAGCAAAGAATGAAACAAAACTTTGCTATGAGTATATCGGGGCATTAAATCACATTCAGTCTCTTGTACATTAAGGGCCCTATTTTAACAATCTAAGCGCATGGTCTAAAGCGCACGGCGCAAGTGCACTTAGGGCGTGTCTGAATCCACTTTTGCTAGTTTAACGGTGGGAAAAATGGTAGGCGTGCCCGGCACATGGTCTAAAAGGGTTGTCCCTATTCTCTTAATGAGTCATGGGTGTGTTTTTGGCATAACGTGCAATTCTCCCATTCTTTTTAAAAGCCAGTTGCACTCACACCATGGCGGATTCGCTATTTACATGGCGGAATTTGCAAGCGTAAAAACTAAACGCTTCTCTAGCGAGGAAACAGATCTGCTCGTGCGCAAGGTTAAAGTGAGCATCTATGGGACAAGACGGATTCCACCAAAGCATTTTTATCTTTTTGCACACAATAATAATATTTTACATTGTAATTCTTTTATTTTTAATATTTGGTATGTTTGTGTCCTCCTATAAATCGCTCTTTAAATAACAAAAAAAAATTCTTTTAAATAATGTGCCATTGACTTTAGACCAGATTTCAGTTGGTCGATGGCGCAGTCTATTTCAGTTGCCTTAAAATAGCAACGCGCCAACAATGCGCCTGAACACACCTCGTTTTCAGACCAGCACGGCCATGGGTGCACAAATGGGAGCAAATGCATTTGCTATTTAAACAACGTGGCGCAGGACATGAAAATGTTAACTGCACTAGGTCTGCACAAGTGCAAGCACAAGCAATAAGTCACTGTCTGCAGTTCACTTAAGGGCCACCAGTGTCGCTAATAACAAGGGTTTCTGAATTCTACATATAACCCCTTTAAATTGAACTACTGTAAGTATCATATTTTATCAGTGCAATTCAGATGGCTGCTTTCAGGCTATGAATGCAAATATGTACTATACTATTAAAGCAAGAGACACATGTTTGACTGTTTTATCTAGTTATCAGTCGAGGTTTTCTCATTGGCACTGAGAAAGTTCATGGTCTGGACCCAGGGTCAATATACTCTCCAATTTATGCAGATTTTTGTCATCTGGCCATGATTATAACATAATATACAGCTAGTTATTCAAGTCCCGTATTAAACTGATCACATTTTTTTGCATTTGTATTTTGACTTTAAAGGGCCTGTGATGTAATAGCAGGAATGCTGCTGAACTGCTCTTAAATTGTTGGTCTAAATGCAGGTCGGATTAGCAGTGACAGGTTCTGCTCAGAGCCATTTCCTCATCGCTCTACTCCCTCACTGGCCCATTTACAGTGTCTCTCATCTGATGAGAGTGAAATCTAGTGACCCCTCATCAACTTACTGCTGGAAACACCTCAGTTTCTCTCTCTCTCTCTCTCTCTCTCTCTCTCTCTGAACTCTGATCATTCAGACATGATTAATGGAGATCAGTCATTCCACTCTCAGGTCAACATATTACTTTTCATTTTTTCCCTGATGTGTACACAGACCAGGCAGAACAGCAGAGAAAACCGCAGAGACAGACAACAATCGAGGAAGAATGGCAGAAAACAAACACAGAAAGAAACAAACAAAGAGAGAGATAGGCAGGAGTTTTAATAGAACAAAAGCAGTCAGAAGGAGCAGGAGTGTATTAATGACAGATGAAGGGGTGTGTATTAATAATGGAAAGTGGAGTGGAATAGAGTTTTACTTATTCAGGACTGCTCTCTTGCCTCTTTATCTCTCTCACACCTTCATACTAGAGGAACAAAGACAGAACAAGTTATTCAGAACAAGATTATTTAGATATTTTGAAGGAAATGTGACTGCTGCTTGCCGCCATGATTCAAAAGTGATCTGAATTGCCAGGTTATTGTGATGTGGTTTTTGAAGTGTTTGTGTGCTGCTTCTCTGTGGTTGATTACTAACCCAAATCAAAAGAGCCCACCATCAAGTCACAAGTCACCGCTAATATCCTGGTGGTCTTTAGTATGGTGCTATGCAAGTCTTCAGATTTTTTTTTGTCACGGCAGTTAGAAAACAAGTCTGATGTCTTGAATAAGAAATAGCACACATCTCCTCAACAAGTTGCATGATTTCAGGTCTCATCCATGCACAAAACGAGACAAGTTTAATGCTTAACTCAAGTATGAGTAATAGCGTTCCTGTGATAGTAATAGGGATGCTTGACTTCTAACTAGATTTCCAGCTGCTGCAGGTATATGGTGTGAATTTAACAGCTATTCGTTTTGTGTGCGGTTTATCGTAATGTGCTCCACTGACCTGCAATGCTGTGCCAGTCTAATCTTTAACCACAGTGCGCTGGTTAATGAAACTACTGGTGCCCTTGCAATCATGTTATTCTCATAGTCTTGATTGCTGAAACAAATTGAATGCAAATGAAACTTGAATAGAGAGAAAGGGTGTTTGAAATGGAATCAAAGTCATAGAAGAGAGCCGCTCTGTGTGTGATTGATAGCAGAGAGTTTAAGCGTGTTTCTACAGAGCTGCGTTCACATGCAGCTGCCTTTGCTCATTACAGCCGAGCATAACTCACATTGTGATGTCGGCCGTATATGTCAGGGAGTCATCTCAACCCATCCACCGCCCTCTTTCTTCTGCTGCTTTCTGTCAATCCATCACAGGCCCAGCCACACACACCTGCCGCCCTCCGGCAGGCCATAGCTGCAGGCCACAACTGCCTTGCCGGTGACTGCTAGCACACTATGAAGGAGCCTCATTTCCCTGTCAGATGTTGAGTGGGTGCTGCAGCAGAGTTTGGCATCTAGAGTCTCAGGAGGCATTGCTTGTGTGAACATAAGCTGGATCATTGCACTTAAAAGCAACGTCTGCGAACAGTGCACAAATCGCATGTCGAGTCCTCCTCTGCAGGTTCACAGCAACTTTAAGAAGCAATTTGTCTCGATTGCTCCTTCCTGTTAATAAAGAAGAGATCAGCAAGCCATTTCAGACATGTTGTGGTGGTTTTGGTTGATTTGAAGGTTCAGGCAGATGTCACGATTACAGCTGTCCGTTTGAAATGTTGTGCTTTACAGTAACTAGATTAACGGCACATTTTCCTCGAAGGTGAGATGTGTTTTTGTTCCTGCGCTTCCAGAAAGACCTAACTAAAGTCTTCCTGAATAAAAACAAGGGCTTTAACCCTGTCGGCTTATCTCGCCTCTAGACAGAGATTCCTCCACGGAAATAAAAGAAGCACACGTTGTAGACGTCTCCAGTCTGTTTGAGGGCTGAGTCTGGTCATGGTACTCATGCAGTCCTGGAAAACAGAATACACAGGCGTTACACAGGATTATTGAAGACACCGCACAAAGACAATGGTGGGAGCTGATACATCGAGAGAGATATGCACGGAGTGACAGCCATGACAGGCACATGGAGAGCAGAGATATGAGGAATTAGTGCTGTTACAAGGCCGCAACAAAACCTATTGTCTGCGCAAACATCAACAAGAGCTCAGCACTCTCCAACTTGTGGATTTGACGGCCGAGATTGAGATGATGCGACCAAGCTCATTGTTTCCTAAATGCTATTAACCGCCGTGCCACTGACGCATAAAACTACGTGCTGATGTAAATGACAATTCCGCTGTCATAATCCATGCACTGATGGGAAACCTTACAGCAGCCTTGTGTCTTAACAACAGATTACTTCCTGAGCCCGGCTCTTCACCTCTTTCCAAAGACCGATGCCACAGGATTTCTGCTTCTTTATACATCCGTTGATGTTCATTCTCTCTCTTTCATTCTTCCATTGATCCCTCCATAGCATTCAGGATCTGCCAATGGTTCATGCCTGCAGGGGTCCACAAAACCCATTATCAGGTAGAGCACCCACCTCCATGCTTTTTAACTCAAATATATTTGATTTTTGGAGGGTGTGTATTAGTCTGTGTGTGCGCACATGTCTTTCTTTAACCTTTGATGGGGATTTAAAACTTTTTTTTTTCTTTTTTAAATAATAGTGATAAAAGTTTACATTTCACAATGCGGTAATACTTTAGATTACAGCCTGCAAAATACTGCGTAATTAAAATGAACATTTTACATTTCGGTAATTATAGTGTACCTATAAAGTACTTCTGTGTAAGCATAAGGGAACAATATGCAAAGTTTTGGGATTAAAGGGGTAACAACCAGGAAAATTAACAAATCATTTATACTGTAAGTATTTTAGAACTAAGGGGTACTTATTCTACTATTTGGGAACAATCTTACTGTACATTTGGGAGAAATTTAGCGAGAACATACACAGCATACCTCTTTGTAATAATAGTGTACCAATACATATATGCTTTTTAAAAATTACGGGGTACATAACTTATATTTATACAGTAATTTTTTTTATTAACAAAAGTGCACTCATCAAGTTTGGGCTTCCGTGTTTTAAGGCAGGTAAAAATAAAACTA
This sequence comes from Anabarilius grahami, assembly GCA_003731715.1. NCBI lineage: Eukaryota > Metazoa > Chordata > Actinopteri > Cypriniformes > Xenocyprididae > Anabarilius > Anabarilius grahami. Next base: position 7,963,294 of record RJVU01019258.1, on the reverse strand, counting down.
TTGCAACTTTTGTTTAAATACTGGGGAAATATATACTCTTGTTCCATGTAGTTACAGGGCAAGTGGTGCTTGTTACCCTCTTGTTCCATGTAGTTACAGGGTAGGTGTGACATCGGGCTGTAGATTACACTTACCCTGAAACAACATGCAACAAGAGGGTAACAATCACCACTTACCCTGTAACTACATAACAAGAGCAAATTTCCCCAAAAAATGCAATAGTTTTACTTGCCTTAAAACATGGGAGAACAAACTAAAGCAGCTGCACTTTTGCTATCAAATAATAAAAAAATAATAAAATAAAATAAACAAAATACTGTATGCACAGATATGTACCCCATAATTTTTAAAAAGCCTATAAGTATTGGTGCACTATTATTACAAACAGGTACGCAGTGTATGTTCTCACTAAATTGCTCCCAAATGTAAGATTGCTGCCTATCATAATTGTAGAATAAGTAACCCTTAGTTCTAAAATTTTTCTGGTTGTTACCCCTTTATTCCCAAAACTTTACATATTGTTCTCTTATACTTACACATAAGTACTTTATAGTTTAATTTTAATTTATAGTTTAAGTTTAATTACGCAGTGCATTGCAGGCTGCAATCTAAAGCATTACCCACAATGCATATGGTCACTTTAGTCAAATTACATTTACATTTATGCACTTGGCAGACGCTTTTATCCAAAGCAACTTACATTGCATTATCCTATACATTTGTATCTGAGTATGTGCAATCCCTGGGATCGAACCCATGACCCTGGCATCGCTAGTGCCATGCTCTAACCACTGAGCTACAGGAAAGTACAAGCAAAGTACATTCATTCATTAAATTCAAAGTAATTAAACTATTGCACATTTACTATACAATCATTTTTCCAAATTAATTAATTTATTATTATTATTATTTTTATTATAATAAAAAAAACCTTTAAATGACATACACACTACTGCATGTTGTAAGTAAACCACACTACAACCTGTACTCCAGACAAGATGGGCAAGTTCAGTAAGTTCTAAGTTTGTTTGGAATGTTCACATATAAGCTATAATTCATGTCAACTGCTCTCAGACCCCTATAACAAACCAGGTTAATCAGTAAATTACTGTGGGAATAGAGCCACTGCGGTCATTTACAACTGAAGGACTCTGGTCAAATGAATGCTCTTATACAATCTGGCAAATTTTAAGTAGTTCAATTTAAATGAGTTTGGCAGCAAAATGACAACCAAAAGAAAGTTCTCAGAAACTTGCATGCAGAAAACCACACACAAATTAAGTGAGCATAACACAAAAAGACAACATGCACACATTGCATTGGGCATGCTGTAGTTTTAGTAAGCTGTAAATTCCTTTCTCTGTGTGTGTGTGTTTAGTGTTGTACATTTCACCAGGCTGTGCAAGTACAGTGTGTTTATGTGGCTGGCGGCAAGGTTTGGGTTGGATATCTGCCACCCCCAGATAATTCACTCTACTGGGCTTTTCAGCAGACACTGGATGGGCCACAGGGAATCAAGCCAGAACATCAGAACTGAGTTGCACTGGCTTACATTCCAGTATTTCAGGAACTCTCATTCATAATGAGATAAACCAGTCACATGATTTCAATTGATTCTGTATCACTAAACAAATACATAATGGTTATTACGTCAAAATCACTTTTGCTGTTTTCTGGCCTGTTGAACAAATGTAAGATCAGATTCTTTGCATGCAAGGTAGGGTAGATATATGAGCGTTACAATGCTTATGCATTCATGTGGCACACTGGTCTTGCTTCCTCTTTTGCCTTTGAAACCCGAGGTAGCAGTTCCTTTGACCCAGCCTGAGGGGCAGCAATGCATTGTGGGAGTCAGATGCTTGGTCATAATAGCATAACTGGTTTTCAGTGGAACTGACAATGAATTACTCTGAACTTTGCACTATTCTGAATTTTTATTTTATTTTTATTTATTTATTTTTATTGAGGCAGCAGTCCCAATACAGAACTTTCATTATAATTGAAGAAGAATTCAAATAGAATGGCTACTAAAAATGTAGATATGCACAGCATATGGGAATTTCAAAAAACATTATATAATATTAATTATCAATGTTTGAAATTTGTCTTTAATTTAAATTTTATTAATTATAACTTTATGCACCATGATGGAAAATCATTTCATTTCCCACAAGGATTCAATTTACCCTACATTTTGATGAGAAAATAAATATTTATATCTGAAGAGTATATTTGATTTTTTAAATATTTTAAGTATATTTGAAATGTTTGAAATCAGGCATAAATTCATGAAAATTAATGATGTGATTATTTAAGTTTATTATAAGACTTTGATGTTTGCAGTTCAGTAAATATCTCTTCCTGTCATTTCAGTTCATTTCTAAGTCAACATCCTGTGAGGTGTGGCCAATTTAAGATGAATTCTAACTGATGAACTGAAAGGGAGCCAATTCCTACATCCTCCATTTTTGTACATAAAACCAATCCATTCTAAAAAAGAAATCCGACCTACTCAAAATCAAATGCAAATAATAAAAATAAAAAGAGACAATTGGTAAAAGGTTAATGTGCACAATCAAGCATATGCACGTTATTGTGTGTGTATGGATTTACTATGCATGAGCGTGTGTCCCTCATGACATCAAAAGACAGAGACAGAGATGGAGAACGTGTCGCTATGTGTGTGTTTGACGGCACTTGAAGTCGGGTTCTGTCCCCGCGTCCCCATTTCCTGAGGGCTCGGACTCAGAGAGTTGTCACCTTGGAGTATTCCGGGGCCTGTGAAGCGCTCCAGTCCTCTGTGAGAATGTCACGTCCCGCCCAGGGCAGTTTTGACAAACAGAGTATATATTGATACATGATAAAGTATGCTAGAAATCACCCCACTGCTAAAGGCTACTATAGTTTTAATATCATCATTTGAATTAACAAGCATTCTGTGCAGGAATAATGAGTCTTCATTATTCAAAACATCATCCTTAGCCGCAGAGCTCTCGGGCTATTACGGCATGAGAACTTAATGAAGAGAAGATAAAGAAGGGTTGAGATAAAAGTTTCAATGGCCTCACTCAGTAACCAGAATTAAATTTTAATGCAGGGTGGGAGGTGATGGATGGGGAGACTGGAGCTGATGCCTGCTGAGGTGGAGGCCATCTGATGACCACGTACAGGAGCTGACATATGGATCCTGTCTATGCCAGCCCCTAGATTTGGGTTTTACGATCGAATGGCATGACCTGACAAAGTGCGATGAGATTAACGTCTTAAAACCGTCTACGTCTAGCAATTCAGGGACATCCAGATTAAAGGATTAGTTAAATGAAAATGAAAAATTCTTCCAATGAAAAGTTCTTCTGCACTCCAAAAAATCTTCAGGCCTAAATTTAGGATTTATATATTTAAATTGCATATACAATTTCCATCCTATTTGATTACTCTGTTTTAACATAACACTTAATATAATGCAAATTTTTTTTTAGTCATGCTATACATAAATTAAACAGGTAAGATTTCTGTACTGAAAATTTAAAAAAAAATCTTATTTTAAAAAGGCATTTACAGTATTTAATTTGTTTAAAATCAGCATAAATCTGTTTATTGTGAAGTTAATTCAATTTATTCAGTTAAAAAATAAAAACATGGTTAAAATATGGGTAGATGTGGAACAAGTAGTATTCAATTATGAAAAAAATTATGAAAAAAATTGATTTATTGATAAACCTGGTTATTCAGTTTATTAGTACTATTACATAGGCTAAATCTAACTTGTTTCTTATCAGTTTCATATGTGTAACTGACAAAAATGCATTGCAGTTTATTAGTTTATTTGTTTATAGAGGACCTATTATGCTCCTATAGAAAGCCTTGATTTTACTTTTGGGCTGTATTAGAATAGGTTTTCATGCTTGAAAAAAAAAAAAAAAAAACTTTNTGGGCTGTATTAGAATAGGTTTTCATGCTTGAAAAAAAAAAAAAAAAACTTTGTTTTTAACATATTTGACCACGTTTTATTTTGCAGAACCATTCTTCTGTCAATAATGCTGTTTAGTTGCTGTCTCTATGACGCCCTCTATGAAGTTCCTGTCTCTATGAAGCTCATTCTCTGATTGGTTGGCTGGATCAGTGTGTTGTGATTGGTCAAGCGTGTTTTGGAAATGTCATGCCCCTTACCATAACCATGTTAGACAGCATCTTTTGGACATGGTGACAACACAATACTAATGCAACTTAACTCCCTTTATTTTGCTTATGCCTTCACATGTCAGAATTTTCAACAATTCTTCCAAATGATACAAAATGCAGTTAACAGCAGTTTGAAATGCAGTTTTGTGTGGTAACATGGGAGGCCCAAAATATTAAAAATAAAAAAGTCTGCCACTGCATCATGTATTTGAGATTTTATAGATGAAAACTTCACTTATAGTAGTCTAATGTAGTCTACAGCACATTTTAATGGATATGCTAACAGGAAATAGGCTTTTATAAAGAGGCTTTTCCCCCCCTAAAGAATAACTCACAAAAGGAACACAACTCACAAAGCACTTGTGTGTGTATGTTTGAGTGTGTTTTCTCCCAGGGGCTTCAAACTCGAGTGTCTTTGCCTGCTGAAGCATTGTGATGCCCGCTGGAGGACATCTCTGTGAATGGAGACATCTGATGAATGAATGGGTCTGGTGACCGATCTACACTCTGCTGGCATATAGCACGTGGTCTGAGTGAGAGAGAATCACAAATCTACACATCTCTGACTCTAAGACACCATAGAAGCCCTCTAGCATGCAGATGCAGACTTGGACGAGTGTGACACTTCCTGTGTGCATTTCAGCACTTGAGGATAACTGTGACTTCAATGTATCCAACCGCAATCATGTGGAGTAGGCTGTTTACATGACTTTACTAGCCTCCAGGGATTCAATCACTGTATAAACTAACAAGAAAGTGTCTGTGGATGGTAAATTAAAGCAATAAGCCATGGGAGGTTGTGCGTTACAGTGATTTTACCATGGTTAAGGGATGTTGTTAGGCACAACATGAAGCGGAACTAATGCTCAATAAATAATTAGATTTGTTAATAATAAACAATTCTTTTGCCAAGTGATTTACTTTATTAACTGGAGGCTGTTTACAACTTGTATTTAACTTGTGTATTAAAAAAAATCATATGATCTGGAGTCACAAGTGTGCATATATTGGCTATAGATGGAGTGAATGACACATCATCCCCTTCGCACTTGCTTTATGGGGAAAGGAAATCCAGATTACTGTAACAACTCATTCATTTGTGTGGTGATTGTAATATATATGTATAAATAAACATTCTCTGAAGATTTGTGTGGTGTCTATCTTCAAATAAAATAAGTCTATATTTTTTTTTTACCAGCCAGTTGGAGACAGGAAAGCAATGAGAAGAGTGCAGTGAATACAAACAATTCAGTAGCAAGATAAGAAACACATGTGTGTCTGCATCAGTCTTTACATTGCAGATTTTATATAATGAACAAAAAAAAGTAAATAAAAGTAATAATTAATTTTCCCGACAATGTATGAAACATTGTATCACAAGTGTATGACACTGCAAATATAATTATCTGCAATTTTTTGTTTCCATGGTCCAAGGCCGTTCTCTAACACTTATTTTCCGACAGTATCCTTTTTACTATGGATTTATGTATTTAAAATAGGCCAAGTTTGATGTAGACATGATGTAGATTTTACAGGTGTCTCATGTTCTGTGAACATGAGCTAGTTTGTCAATGGTTTGCAGTATTAAGTATTTCACACTTACTTCTGAACTATCCAATCTTATGGCATGCACTCAGAATAATAATATTCAGAATTGTTATTTTACTGAAGTGATTTTTCTGGTCTTGTGAGTATCCTTGGTATAATAAATGAGATGTTTGTTGACAGGAGAAAGCATCAGCGGTCTCAGGTTTTTACGAGTGCTTCCCCGTGGTTCAGGTAATCGGCCCAGTAAAGCCACCGCGTCTGTGTTTGCTTTAGAAAATGACTTACACCTTGTCACCATACATCAAGCCTCCATACATGTGCTGCCAATGTGCATTTCAGTATATAAAATGCTTATGTTGGGCTGTATAATCTTTTTAAAATAACCAATTAATGCCTCTACTAGCACAATAAAGTTGGACATCAAACTCAGGTGCTCTATGGAAAAAGTAAATATCATTTGAGTGTGTTTAGCTCAGCAGTTTTACAGCTCTAAGCAGAGTGCATTTCACACTTCAAAGAGTGAGCTTGGTTTTCTTTACTCCCATAAAGGATCTCCCTTCATAACACCACTCTATTTATGATGGTCATATAACCATAATTAAACAGAGACATGTGTTTCCTTGCATTGCTTGGAACAGTGACATACAGACAGGAAAGGTTCTCTCTCAGGATCTCTCAGAGAGAGGAGTGCAAAAAACAGATCACTAAACAGAACATGGAAAAAATGACTTTTTAGTATTTCTAGAGTTGAAAGAATAGAACATAGATACGTCACAATTTGGATGCCTTGGTAATTGATACTTTCCAAATGACAAAGAATAACAAAGAATAAAATTAACATTTTAACCACTTATTTTGTGAAAATAATTTATGTTTTTAATACATATTAGGAAAATGATAACTGTCCCTTATTGTCATTTCTCCCACAACAATAATTTTGCCCATAATTAAAGATTATCTAAAGTGCCAAGGAGACAATAGTGTCAGTGAAGAGACGTGATGTGTAGAGAAAAGAAAGAATCAATTTAGGATACATGAACTCTAGAAACCATCCAGAAAAAGGAGTTGTTTAATTTTTCACCCCAAAAATGTAAAAGTCCTGAACTAAATGCTATCTAATAAAACTACATAAAAATTAGATGTGGTGGAACTGACATTTGTTTATAATGGTCCACAGAGGGGGGAAAAGAGAGACAGAATTCACCTTCGAGGTATGTCTGTCAAAGTTTGACACTGTAATGGAGGACGCGGAATGCGCTGCGCTATGAAACCCATTTATTTCAATGGCTTGCGCCACGCCAGTACGGTTTGTTGCTGTGTCTACCGGAGCGCACCATTGGCGCACCGCGGTCAAAGTTCAAAATAGTTCAACTTTTGCCGCTGCGCTCTGTGATGATTACCTGCACGACCAATAGAAACGGGGCATCCAAACAAGCGTGGAAAGCAAAATGGATGAACAGCTAATACTGTGTATGTTGGAATTTCCGGCGCTATACAATACAAGTTTGCGATTGGGAGAAAAGCTGTGTCATGGAGACATGACAGACATTGTCAAGAGCTGCTCTCTTCTTCTTCTTCTTACTAGCAGGGCTAGTGCTATCGCTCGCTTCTTAGCACGGGAAATTCATATTTTGCTGCTGACCGAAAGGTGGAACAACAATCAAATGACTAGACGTATAGAACTGCCGCTAAAAGTTTTAAAAACTCTGCCTACTTTGCTCTGGCCAACGTAGCGCAAATCACTTTGTATCTGAAGGGCTACGCTACCCAGCCGCGAGCGCAGAGCATTCTGCGTCCTGTGTGAAAGGGCCTTAAGACAAACTATATTTTTGAGTTTTAAAAAGTTTGTTTGAAGGGAGTTAATACATTTCTATATGTTCTAATAGTTGAAGAAACCCATTTATGATGTTTTGTGAAGTCAAAATGTACTCAGTAACAAGTTCATTGAGTTATTACCGGTCAAATTCAGCATATGGTAGCTGGCACACAAGAAAATATATCATGTATTGGCAAAGTGTAATCTACAGGAATTTACAGCATCATGAACGCCAACTTTACTGATTACTTCAACCTCTATAATTTGCCCCATTGCATCATTTCAGTGGGATTTATAGTCATGGTCCACATGGCTGGAGAGTGCCGCCCACTTCTGAATCCAAACAACCTCACTGCAAACATTCACAAGCCCCAACCAGACGAAACTATAAAAAAGCTCACTAATCATTTCAATCCATGGCAGGACTACAAACCTGACATAACCTGATTCTATTTCTTTTTTCTTTCTTTCTCAAACACAAACACCTATTCTAACCTGACCAACCTGTGACAGTGATTTTTAACTTGAATGACATCCTACAACAATTGGGGCCAATCAAACTTTTAACCTTCTCAAGGTCAGTTCTTTTCAAACTCTTAACCAGATTTTCTCACTTCTGAAATGCAATGACAAGCTGTTATTGAGGCTCTGGTACAATGAAGGGCTGATTTGGTTAGTTTTGGAATCAGCTGACACCCACAGGCTTCTGTACAGGTATTTGATTTGCGAAGAGGAGGAGTGCCTGGCACAGAGCAGTGTCTCCAGAGAGAATCTTTCCTCTGATTTCCCTTGAAATCATAAACAGCTGTTGTTTAACTAGATCGGATCAGTGTCACACGGCTTCAGGCCAGAACAGGAGCCACAGCAGTCCTGATCATGCAGTCTGTCATCTGAATATATCTTTCAGTATCATTCTCTCTCTTGTGCAGTGCAATGTTTACTATAGCCCATGACATGTTACCCGTCGAATGAGAAGAGAAATCGGGGACTATTTTAAAAGTCTGAACATTTGTTATCTGGCATGGTAAAACACTACCAAAAGTGTCCTTATAGTCTCTTAAAGGAATATTTCACCCAAAAATTGACTTTTCATTTACTCACTCTCATGTCAGTGACAACAAAACCTGGAGCAAGATGCCCAAAGGCGCTTTTTTAACTGAAAACAAGCATGGTGGCAAATTTATTAGTTTAAGTATATTTCTTAGTAGCAAAGCAGTGCCTATTTTGAAGTCATGTGGCATTTATCTTGAATATATTTTGGCAATCAGGTTTCAATAAATTTCTTTCATAAACATTTTTCTTTTTTTTTTAAAGGAGCTTTAATGTAGCAAGTTGCTTTTGTAGTGTACAATATTTAAAATTTTTAAATGTAACATTATTTATTGCAGACAATAAATCAGCAATTCTTGTATCCAGTATTCTCTGTCAGATGTTTTTATGACTATCTGCTTCACAGATTAATGAATGAATCAGAATCAGAATCAGAAAGAGCTTTATTGCCAGGTATGTTTACACATACTAGGAATTTGTTTTAGTGACAGAAGCTCCACAGTGCAACAGAGTGACAGCGACAAGACACATAATAAAAAGAATAAAATAATAATATACAACTTTACAAGATAGACAAAGT